>CDFC01046663.1:0-17342 GCA_000826385.1 Acanthamoeba rhysodes | reverse complement strand
TGAAGTACGTCCTCCGGAGCGAGCACGCACGCTGGGTGAAGGCGATGCAAAAGCTCCTCGCCCCCGCCGTCCACCTCCACAACCAGCGGCTGCGCCCAGCCTGCCCCGTGCCCAGACGCCAACATGCTGGTTTGCTATTTCTTCATTTTTTCCTTTCATTCTTTGTGGATTTCCCTTCAAAGTAAAAAAAAAAATGAGCGGACAAAAAACCTCCACTCCGCCGGTGCATTGAGATGCACGATAACGGTTCAGCTGCGGGAAGGGCCCCATCAAGACACCAGCGACACCAGCGTGCCCAACTGGCGGCTCCATCGCCACATCACCAAGCCCACCGTTCCGCAGAGCTCGTGACTCTTCCCCACAAATTCTTAAGCCATGAAATTCCCCTTTTTTCGCCCACTCCCCACGCAGGATGTGACGTCACCGCGTTGTCCGCACAAATTCATTTTGATCAAAAGATTTTTCCACCGCCTTGCGTGTGGCGTTCCCCTTTTCCAGCAACAGGCCAACAGCTCGATCCCCAAAACACGGTGCATTGACAATCCTGCCCAGCCAAATCGAAAGCTCTTGCCCCCTTCGAATCTGCACATCAACCAACCATCCCCTCATTCGGTTGCGGTCAAGAGAAGTAGAATTCTAGCACCACCTCGAGGCCATGCAATTCTCGTGGGCTGAGTCATCAGCGATGGATGGAGAAAGTGAGGCGAAGGGAGGTGACTTCACCACCTATGAAAACCTCTATGGAAACGAGCTACAGCTGTTCGAGTCCTTCTTCAACGGAAATCTCAACGAGCTCGATTACCTGACTGATCTGTCGCTTCCTGCCGGATCTGAATCGCATATCTCTGCGGAGCCCATCGATCTGCCGTTCGTCAAGAACGAGCCCTCGTCGCCTGAATCGTTCGCGACCGAGAGCACCACACCCAGCTCGCCCGGCGAGAGTTCTGGCCCTTCGTCGCCCGAGACCCTGTTCCACCACGCGTCGATGATGTCATCGCCGGAGAGCACCATCAACCCGATCTCGCTCATGGCCTCTGCCTACCCGATCCAAGATTCGCTAGTCGAGATCAAGCAGCAGGGCGCCAAGCGGGCCAGGTTCGGCAGCGAGGACGAGGACAACGTCGCGCCCACGTCGTTGCCGTCAAGCGGCGCTGTACCCGAGGAGGAGCGACATGTGAAGAGACAGCGCAGGTACGCTTGCAACCAGTTGATCGTTGCAATCCCATTCCTACTAATTTCCAAACGATCAATGTTCTGGTGGTTCCATTACACGTATGTCTCATTCTCAGCTCGCTCAACAGGCTGATCAAAAATCGCGAAAGCGCGCAGAAGTCCCGGCTGCGAAAGAAGATGTATATTGAAGATCTGGAGACGAAGGTCAAGTCTCTTGCCACGCACAACGACATGCTCCTGCAGGAAAACAACACGCTCAAGGAGGAGATCAACTATCTCACCAAGTTCATCAACAAGACGCCCGGTCTCGCCGAGGAGATTGCCCAGAGCCGCCCCAAGGGCACCGCTCCTATCCGGAACGTCAAGGCCGCCGGCGTGTGCCTCCTCATCGTCCTCTTCTCGTTCGGTCTCTTTTTCAACAACGTTCAGCAGTTCGGCGACAACGGTCCCGCGCTCCCCTTCGATGGTGGCGCTAGAGAGCCTGTTCCCGAGGTCCTTCCGTTCGGCGGTGAGAGACGGTACGTGCCATTATGCTTGCCTCAAATGCTTTGCTGCCGGTCACTTATCGCCCACTCCAGGTATGGTCGCATGTTGAAGTCGTTCAAGGACGCTGTGCCCTCCCTGGCCAGCGAGACCGAGGAGGTTGGTGGCGACCTTACGCAGGTGAGCTGAGGACCCTCCTTCTGAATAAGCCGCATTGTGTCCCCATAACTGACACTCACCACTTTGCTTCCTCCACAGATCTTTCCCAAGAGGCGACTGCCTCCTGCGGACATGGTACCCCTGGACTCGGTCATCCAGAGGAACAAGAAGGTCGGAACCGGCCTCTCTCCCTACAAGAAGATCAAGCTCGAGGAGGACGCGATGGACGTGGTGGACCCGTCCTGCATGGAGGAGCTCGAGAAAGGCTTCGTCTCCGTGCCCCAGCTCCCTGCGTGTGAGGACGGCCTTCTTCCCGACTCGTACGAGCTCGCCAGCGCCAGCCCGCGCAACGACACTGGCGCCGAGACCACCGGCCACACCGACAACTAGGCGCACTACGCAGCTTCTTCTTCTACTACTACGTGCCCCCTTCGCCGGTCCCCGCCCCGAGGTGGTACCGGCCGACATAATACACTCCATCGGTCTATGCATGTCTTCTCTTTCTCTCTGCATCTCCTCGATCATCACTTCCTGATCGTCGCCATTCCTCCTCTATCCCTCCCTCTGTATTAATTTATTCTGTCCATAGCACACTTTTTTTTCATCAACCCGCCTTCGCCTTCGCCTTCGTGCGTCATCAGTGTGGAGCGTCGAGCGCCACTTCGCCTTCGCCTTCAACTACGGCAGCCGTCATGTAGGATGTGGTGGTCTTGGGTCGGTCTCCGGAGTTGATGGGGTCAGCGGCGCGGGAATTCGCCAGTGACGAAACCAAAGGGGTGTGGTTAAGGAGAGCTGTTGTTGTTTGGCTGGTGTCGAGGAGGAAAGCAACGTGGCACTACTGCTTGCCCCTCCCCCCAGCTCGTTGAATCGATCTGGGCTCCTCGACAGCTCCTTCCAGGCCAACAGGAAAGGATGGAACTCGCGCTGAAATGTCGGATGGGGCGCGCAGGCAAGACATCGAATCGATTTCTGTCCTTCTCTGCCTACATCCTCTTCGCATTTCTGTTCGCCCTGAGCCTGTGCGCAAGTGGAGCACTCGCTCGAGAGGAAACGGTCAAAGCCTTCCTCATCCCACACAGCCACTGCGATCCCGGATGGCTAGAGACCTATGAGGTGCCCCTCGTTCATCCATTTTTTTTTTTTTGCAATTTAAATTTTAAAAATCGGTTTGAATTGGAACCCTGCAGGGCTATCACTCTCACTTCGTGGAGCGCATCCTGACGGAAGTGATGAACTCTCTGTCGCGGAGCCCGGACCGTCGATTTGTGTGGGCCGAGATGTACGTTGCCCTTCGTTGTTGCCCTTTCCCACCCAGCCGGGCTGCCGCACGTGCGCTCTCCCGCGCTCGCGCCTCACGAGTTGCTGGTCGTGCCCCTGTGCAGTTCGTTCTTCAGCCGCTGGTTCGACACCAAGAGTGTCACCGTGAAGCAGCAGGTGAAGAAGTTTGTGGAAAATGGACAGCTCGAGTTTGTTGAAGGTTCTCCGCTCTATGTGCACACGCAGATGCTACGTAGTATCTGGCCATATGCTGCAGCTCTCACCCCTCCTTGATGCCCTCCTCATCGACAGGCGGGTGGGTCCAACCCGACGAAGCCAACACGAACTTCGACATTCTGGTGAATCAGTTGACGGAGGGCCACGACTACCTTCTGAAGAACTTTGGTGTCCGCCCACGATTCGCCTGGCAAGTACGGTTGCCTCCATCCGCCGTGCTTGGCCAGCGCTTCGCAGTTATTCGCTTTGTGCAGGGAGCTCAAACTCATAACGATGGCGGGGTTGGTTTCGATTCAATTCGTCGCAGATCGACCCGTTCGGTCATTCCTCGCTGACGCCCACCCTCGCTGCGGCAGTCGGGTTTGACGCCCTCGTGATCAACCGAATCCATCACAATCTCAAGGTATACCCTGATCACTCGAATATAAGCCCTTACGATGGAGCAGCCGCTGAGCGATCACTTTGCGTCTCTTCTCCGCAGTCCTACTTCAAGCAGACACGACACATGGAGTTTGTGTGGCAGGGATCGCCTTCGCTGGGCGCGGAGAGTGAGATATTCACGCACGTGCTTCACACGCACTACAGCGCACCGCAAGGTTTCGACTTTGAGGAGGGCAACGTTTCGCCGGTGGGAAGCAATGCCCAGCAAAGAGCAGCTCAGTTGGCCAAGGAACTCAAGGTTTGTTCTTCCTCTTCTTCACCCACCCCACTTTGAATCATCGCTGCTAATGAGCTACCTTGTGCAGAATCGGGCGCAGGCATACCGCACACCTAATCTCCTGGTCACCTTTGGCGACGACTTCAAGTTCCAGAGGGCCGAGCACCAGTTCTCCAACATGGACCTCCTGATTGGTGCGCAACCCCTCTCCCTCTCTCTCCCCTCGCAACACTCTTCTCTTGTGTCACCTCCCGGTCTCTGTTCTCAACGCGACAAACACCCATCATGTCTCCGCTTTCTTTGATCAGATGAGATCAACAAGGGCGACTATGGCATCAAGATCCAGTATGCTACGCTCTCCGAGGTAAGCTCATGGCCATGCAAAACACGTATTGCCAATGTATAAGCTCATCACGCACGGTGCGACAGTACTTCGATGCGGTCTTTGCGGCCAAGAAGGACTTCCCGCTCTACAAGGGCGATTTCTTCCCCTACGCCGATAACTCGGATTCCTATTGGACGGTACGCACTCCCCGAGCTAAGGCCTCTCCGCCTCGGTACATGTAAACTGACGATGTGTCGCATGTGGATTCCGATAGGGCTACTACACCACTCGCCCGAAGCTGAAGGGCCTGACACGACAGGCGACCTCCATTCTCCACTCTGCCGAGGTACGCGGATGCTTACAGCGCCAGCCGAATGCCTCGCGCCGACTCACGCACCACTCTCTTTGAATGCGACCAGACTGCGTACGCTCTCGGTCGCGCGCAGGACTTTTCCAAGCACATCCCCACGGCATGGGATAGGCACTACGCGAACATCCTCCAGGGGAGACGAGTACGCCAGCCGCTTGCCTACCAAATTGACCTGGTCGCCTTACACTGTACGGCGCTCTGACGTCTTCTCTTTTTGTTAGGATACGGCGCTGGTTCAACACCACGATGGCATCACAGGAACGGCGAAGCCATTCGTCGCCGACGACTACACGAATCGGTTGAACAGAGCAGTCGACATCTCGCATGAGGTGCGCGTTCTACTTTGACACCCACGGCACACGCCTCGTTCCGTTTGTTGCTTGTGTGCACCTCGTCCGTGCCCTGACTGCTAGTGCGCTCTAACCATCAATCGCCAACCAGACCATTGCGGAGATGACCAAGCACCTGCTGTACAACGAGCAACAGGATACAAACAGTCTGACCGTGCTCAAAGACATCGAGTTTGGCGTGTTTGACGCTCAGGACCGTCTGTTTACCCTCAAGGTACCATTTTCACCCATCACCTTCCCGGTGCGAGCTGGCCCGTCTCAGCTCAGATGGTATATATTGACACATTTCACGGTGTGGTCAACTCAATCTCCTCTCTCTCTCGCACAGGCCGGGGACGATTATCCTCTTGTGTACCACAACGGTCTGGGCTGGACGCGATACCAGTACGTTCAAGTGAAGGTCTCCACTGCGAAGCCTCTGACGCTTCGCGTTTTCGACGCCGATGGGAGCGCCGTGCCTGTGCAGACCTCGCCGCTTCACACCAAAGCCGAGAAGTATGCTCTGCACTCCTACGACGTCTGATATAAGAGGGCCCGTACGTTGTGCTAAGCCAAGCTTTTGTATGACAACGTTGTCGCGATTCTAGGTCCGGCTCGGTGTTTTTCCTCAACTTCATGGCCGAGGTGCCTCCGCTCGGTGTGGCGACCTATTTCGTGCGCGTTGTCGACAGCACGTCTGAGCCCGAGGCTCCACGCCGGCATCAGGCGCACTACTACGATCGCGGTATGGCCACTTCCTCGTTCTTTGGTCCATGGGTTCCCTCGCTCACGATCATTCGTCCTCTCCCATTCAACAACTACCACAGGTGATCTTACAGGCGACGTTTCAAACCTGAAAATCGAGAATGAATTCTTGAAGGTGACGCTTAGCCCCCAGACTGGACTTCCGGACACGCTCTTCAACAAGGTCACGGGTCAGGAAATCGCGCTCCACCAAAAAGTACTTTGCCCGCTTAGCATATGCGCATGCGCGTGTGCGGTGTGCGGTAATGTTGTGTCTTGCTGCTCACAGTCCTCCGCCCATGCAGTACGCTGAGTATCAAACCTCGAGAAGCGGAGCCTACATCTTCCGTCCCGCTGGATTGACTGAACTCGAGTTGGACGTGAAGGTGAGCATCGTCACTGGAGAGCTGATGTCGGAGATCGCGATCACCCTCAGTGCCTCACGCAAACTGGTGCCGCCTCAATCGTTCGTTTTCGTGTTGTTGCGTTCGTGCTCTGGCTCACGTGTACATCCGGACTACCTGCTCGTAGACGCTTCGTCTCTACACCGCCCCGCAAGACCCGCTTTCGCACCCGGAAGTAGGCGGCGTACTGTTCACCTCGCACCTGGTAGACGCGCCAGGAAATCGGGAGGTGGTCGTCCGGTATGCACGCACACACGCGCCGCCCTCAGTTCACTCCTCCCCACCTTCTTACCGCTATTCAACCCCGGCAGCTACAAGACGGACATCCCCACGGATAACATCTTTTACACCGATAACGGGATCGAGCTGCAGAAGAGGTACGCGCGACGACTGCATCACCAACCCGCGCTCCTAAAAGGCAAGTTTCACACTGATCGTGAAACAATGGGCTGTGCTATGCATCAGGTCGCGAAACACCAACGAGGCCCGATCTCGCGCTCACATTGAGGCTTCGCGCGCCGGTGCGCAGGAGACTCAGTACTACCCGTCCATTTCCATCGCCATGTTGCGCCACATCTCCCAGGACCTTCAGTTCACCGTACGGTCCCTCCTCTTCAAAAGCCAACCTCCATCTTGCTCGCTGGCCGCTGGCTCATGTAATGGCGGTGGTCGTTCTGTAGGTGATATCAAGCCAGTCGATGGGCACCACCTCATACGTCGACGGTGGATTGGAGCTCATGCTCCATCGTCATCTTTCGCAGGATGACGGCCGAGGCCTGGGCGAAGGGTACACGCCAAAGCGCTTGGCTTTCTCAGGGAATGCCCTGCGCCTCATTCTCACCATTCCTTGCATGGCACATTAGCGTGCGCGACAACAACGTGGTGACGATACAACAGTGGCTGATGCTGGGCCACACCGCGGACGCCGAACTCCACCGCCGCCGGCTTTCGCTGCAGCAGGACCATCCGCTCACTCCCGTCACCATCACCAAGGCGCCCGAAACCTTTGTGTGGGCCGACCACTTTGTCAACTCCTACACTCCCCTCTCAGGTCTCCCCCCCCCGCAAGTTCAGGCTCAGTCGAGTCCGCCGCCCCGTGTGTGCTCATCTCTTCTTGTTCGTACGCACAGCGAGTCTGCCGGCCAATGTGCACCTGCTTTCGCTGAAGGTCAGGGACGCCGTGTCTTCTGAGGTCGTCCTACGACTCATTCATATTGCCGAGGTACTGCCTGCTCCCTCTTTATTCCCTCCCCAACACCCACTGGTGCTGATTACCCCTTCACACAGGGAACTGAGGCGATCGCGGCGCCGACGAAGGTCTTGCCGCGAAACTTCCAGTCCGAGGTGACAGTACAGCTGGGCAAACTGTTAAGCGCGACCGAGGACGGCTGGGAGATCGAACACCCCCGGCCGCGTTCCCTTACTCTCAATTACGGTGGGTAACCTCTTCGCTCCCTCATCGCGTGCCTTCTCTAACTATCGACCTGCTTATGCAGAAGCGGATGAGGTGGACCAGCGGGTTCGCTACGATGCGTCGCTGGGCATGCTCAGTATGAAAATCGACTTCAACCGACTGGGTCGGGGCGGCAACCAAAACACCGGTTACTCCATCTCAGCCGTCCTCTGGCCTTTGCGTTGGAGCGTTCTTCTGTTTTGACAGGTCATTACTCTCTTGCAGATGAAGAGGGTGTCTTCCTGTCGCAAGCTGCACTGGACAAGATCGAGAAGGCTGCCAGCCGGCGAACGCTTTCCATTGCCGATGACTACGACGCAGAGGAAGGCGACGCCGAGCATGTGCTCGATGACAGCCAAATAGTCTACGAGCGCGATGTGAAGCAGCGCGGAGCCAAGCGTCGGGTCTTTGATCCGGCCTCTGTATCCACCGACGCCAGCCAGCGCAAGCTGTTGGCCGTCGGCACGAACGTTGACCCCCTCACCATGCTGCTTCGACCGCTCCAGATGAAGTCGCTTCTCCTCCTGCTCGAGAAGAAGGGCACCAAGGTACAGCTCCACTTGACACACACTCCCTCTCGCCATGTGTGTGTCGTATGTGTGTACCGTGTAACAGGCTAATTTTCTCCCTATCGGCTCTTAGGTCATCAAAGAACTAGACGAGGGGCCAGGGCAAGAAGAAGAAGAAGAAGAAGAAAAGGATTCGGAGGAAGCACAGAAGCTAAAGGAACAGGCCAAAGCTGAGGCGGAAAGGAGGAAGCTACAGAAAGAGGAGGAAGAAGAGGAAGCGAGGGAGAGAGAACAGGCCAAGCTGCAGGCGAAGCAGAAGCTGCAGCGCGAGGAAGACGAGCGACAGCAGCGTCAGATGGAGGAGCTACGCCTGGAAAAGCAGCGCCAAGAGGAACAAAGGCGCAAGGCGCAGCTTGAGAAGGAGAAGGAGCAGGATCAGGGCCAGGAGCAGGAGAAGACCGAGAATGACCGAAAGGCCGAAACGGACAGGAGCGCAGAGGTAACCAACTTAACGCACGCACGCACGCACGCGTATCACTCATCATCCGACTTCCTGTTATCGCTGTGTGCTATAGGCCTCTTTCCCAGCAGCCTCTCGCTCGCAAGCGGACTTGATGGCCGAAGAGCAGCGCTTCCTCTCGTCGGGTCTCGAGGGCGAGCGCATGATGCTGATGTTCCTCACCATCGTTATCATCTCCCTCATGGTCGTCACATACCTCGCCTTCCACCGGTACGCAGCCTCGCCACCTTGCTCATCAGCATCATGGTCATCGTCATCGTCATCACCAGCGTCTAACCGACTGACCTGCAGGCGGCATGCTTCGGCCATCATCTCCGTGTCTTCACTCGCAGCGGCTGCCTACCCGTGGTCCAACGGCAACGCGCCGCAATTCAGCAGCAGTGGCGCGGGCGCGTCTAGTCCGGCCTCAGGCAAGGACTTCTATCGACGGGAGATGGATCAGAGGCTGTACAGTAAGATGGTGTGATCATCTGCGCCCCCTCCCCTCCTCTCCACTCTCCTCCTCCTCACCCTCCCCTTCTCTTCATTTTTGGTGCACTATTTATTCTCCCAAACCTATTCATGGCTGTGCGGCCATCATTCTACCTGTGCTGGTGAGCAATTACTGGCTGAGAGGGCAACAATTCGACCATGGTCGGCACACCTGGGCCTTCTTCTTCCTTGTTGTTGGTGTCGTGAGGGAGTACTACTGCGCAGTGGCGACACGTGGGTTCTGATCGGCGCATTCTGTACCTGGTCCGGAGTTGCAGGCTCGGGTGATTAGCTGTCACCAGTGGGGCATTTGCGACCGGCCGTCAAATTGGCGAATTGGCAACGCGAAACTCTTGCCGGCGAGGACAAAAGCGTGACTAATCTGCGGTGGCCTCATCATCATCCGAGATCGCAGCGCTTCTGTTTTTTGAGAGGCCACAGATCGACTGACGTCAGTCGAGGGAGGTACGGGCCTGTCCGCTCTTAAAATCGATAAAATGTCGATTGGGAAGAGCCCAAGAGCTGAAGATGTCGTGTGTGCCTGCAGAGAAGATGAGGCGAAGGCAAGAAGCGGGCCACGCTCGAGTGGGCAGCGCGCCGTCTCGCCCGGTGGCCAGCCCAACGTGGCAGGGCAAGATGCAGAGGAAATGGCGTAAATTCCTGCTCTCCATCAGGGGTTCCCTTTCGTCGCGACATCTGCTTCTCCAATTCCTCGTCCAGACCATCAAAGAGATCAAAGCGCGCAAGGTGCCCATCGCCTCTCCCCCTTCTCCCCCGCCCTCCTACTTCTACTCTCGCGTGCGAGTGTGGCAAGCAGGCTGCGTACGCACGCGGTCAGCTGACAGCTCCACGTGGTGGCGCGGGGTGCAGGTTAACTTCTGTCTGGGCTTCCTGGCTTGCTTCCTCGTGGTGATGGTTGTTGCCTTCATGGTCACCATTCTGGCCAACGCTCCTGTACCTATGCTTCTTCTTTCCTCTTCTTCTTCTTCCTCCTCGCGAGCGGCGGCTGCTGACCACCAGGCGCCTCGGCGTGGTGTCGCTCCTCCGTGTGCCATGCGTGTAGGTGATCTTCCTGCGGCTGGCCGAGCTCACCCAGGGAGAGACGGACGTGGTTCTGAGTGCTGGGGACTGGAGCGGTTATGGCGCACTCAATTACACCCTCATCAGGTACGACACTGTTCTCGCCTCGTTACAATCAACTACCGGGACGTCTCATCGTTTTGTGCGTCACGCAGTGGCATGCTCAAGGAGGACACAGCCTCCTCGTACAACTCGCCTCGGTATCAGGGCGAAACGTTTCGTACGTGCCCATTCAATTAATTGCATCTCCTCAAAAACTGGACGGCTCACATACGCGCACGCACGCGCATTGCACACGCACCACACACGTGTGCGGCTTCTCAGTGTACACACAAAAGCGCTGCGAGGCCGGGTTAGATCCCAACGACTCGACATGGAAGTACCTGGGCACCAACACCACCTACGAATGTCCTGATGACGCCGACACGTGCAGCGAAGCCGACAAGATCTGGTGCTACGAACAGGCGCCCGGCAAGTGCTTCCAGGTAATACTTGAGCTCCAACCAATCACCACTGTGCGTGTGCGTGTGCGTGTGCGTGCGTGTGCGTGTGCGTGTGCGTGTGATGGATGATTAACAAACGTTGATTGCTGTTGGCAGGATCTCTGCGGCACGTCAGCGTTCCAGGCGAAGCTCTACGTTGTGGATTCGGCAAAGGAGAAGCGTATCGGCATCGGCCGAGAGTGGACCCTGGGTTCCATTCAGGAGGGCAAGGTCTTCATGATCAGTGACATCGCCGCCGCCGTACGTCCGCTCGCCATTCATTCATCTTTAGTACAGGCCGCTCACCCGAGGTCCTCGTCTCTCTATTCCTTGCTTTGTTCTAGATGGGACTCAAAGAGGGCAGCGTGTTCTACATGCACATCAACATGAGCAAATACATGGCCGGCGTGTACGAGCATGTCGTGCTTTCACACCTGCCCGCCAACGCCACGTACGTCCGTTTTGAAACCACAATCACATTCGTCAGCTTCGTCTCACCCGCTTAATTCTCTGCGTTTTGGCTCTTCAAAAGCGTGAAGAACAGCAGCGCCGATGTTCGCTGGGGCTTCTGGAACGGTTTCATTCCTCTTCGTGTTCAAAGTACGCCAATAGCAACCTCTCGCCCGTCCAGAGCATCGGCTCTGGGCTTGCACGAATTGACTTCTGATTTTTGTTTTGTTCTTCTTTATCAGCGATCTACCGAGACCCGGTGGGGAAGCACCCGTTGGACGAGGAGAACGTGATCATGATGGAATACGCCCATTTCATGCCCTACATCACACGATACCTGCATCCGAAGCTGCCCGAGGCTGTGAGCCAGGATTTTAAGCAACTCAACCTCTACGACTTCGCGCAGCAGGTGGTCATCAACCTCCCACCGCCACGCATTCAGTTCTACCTCCAGAGCGACTACGACAAGATCCAGAAGGCTGGTACGTGCATGCGCACGCACGCACGCCCGAACGCACGCACACATACCTAATCGAGCTGTGTGCAGTGGTGGAATTCTCGGCCCGCATTGTGTACAAGCTGGGCTTCAGCGAGCTCGTGACAGATATGCCGGTCACGGACTCGCTCAACATCACCCAGTATTTTTCGCTGTTCCTGGGCCTCATTCTCAACGTGGTGATCCTCATCCTGCTGCTGCTCTCTACCATGCTCATCTACTCGCTGCTCATGGTGAACGTCGAGACCCGCACTTTCGAGATGGGCGTCTACCGCCTCGTCGGTGCCACTCGGTACGCAAACACATGCCACACACACACACACACACACACACGCACACCACTCATTCTTGTCATTCTTTCGCTCTTTCGGCAGAGGCGGGATTGTGCAGCTGTTGCTGATGCAAGCCTTCTCCTACGCCGTTCCCTCGTGGATCTGCGGCCTGCTTTTCTCCGAGGGTAGCTCCTTCCCCTCTTCAAACAAGCTTCTCTCTTGTTTGTGGCCAAGCTTGTAGTCAGTTGCTGTTGTTTCTGTTTTACTGATTGTCGCATGTTATGTGTACTACACAGCCCTCATGATGGGCGTGTCGGTGTGGTTCAAGGAGCAAACGGGCGTGCCCATGGAGCCATATCTCACGCCATTGGCGGTTTTTATGGCCACGCTCCTCGGTACGCCACCCGCACCGCCTTTTTCCTTTTCTTCTCTCGTGATGAAAGGCTCACTCCGCCTTATTCAGGCATCTTCGTGCCCATTGTGTCGGCCATCTTCCCCATTCGCCATGCACTCGGGCAAAACCTGCATGACTCGCTCGACACCAAGCGCCAAAAGGGTGCGTGGCCAGGCTGTGTGCCTGCCGTTTCAGCGTTAACTAACACGGTCTCGCAACGCAACGCAACAGTGCAAGCGGTGTCGGTTGACTTGGAGCGTTCCGAGGACAAGAGCTTCTCGTGGTCGCTGATGATCATCGGCCTGTCGCTGTCCGGCTTTGGCTTCGCTGTCTACTATGTCGTGCCGCTCTCCCTGCTCACCATGGATCTCACCCTTCTACTCAACATCTTCTTCTTCATCCTCATCGGTACCACCCACTTTTCTGGTGTGCCGTGCGCCGTGTTGCGTGTGCGGTGGCGGCATTTAACACAGAGGTGCAAAACAGGAATGCTTATGGGCCTGGTGCTGCTGTCGCTCAACCTTGAGCCGCTGCTGGAGCGACTGTTGGTGAACGGCCTCCTTTTCTGGGAAAAGGCCACCATCCGCGCGATGGTCATCAAGAACTTGGTGGCCCACCGCAAGCGCAACACCAAGACGACCATCATGTACGCCCTGTCGCTGGGGTTCATCATCTTCATCATGGTCTCGTACAACAACCTGCTCGACGGCTTCGCCTACCAGCGCGAGCAGAGCAGCGGCGTCTACCTTAAGGTCATGGCGCGCGGCACGGTCGACAAGCCCAAGACGCCGCTCGACTGGCGCCACCACATCCGCAACGTGCAGGGCCTTGAGGACTACCTGCGCAACCACACCCACATCATCAAGGACCATTCGTGGGTCACCCACCACTACAACGACGCATGGAAAGACCACGGCGGTCCGGTCCTGGAAAATCTGGGCAGGTTCGAACGCCGCACACGAGCACGCACGACACGCACCTCACCTAACTACACACGTTTTTTGTGTGTTTTGTTGCAAACAGGTCGGTCTCCGATACGAATCAGATGCAAGGCGTTGCGCCCAACTTCATGGATGTACTCTTCAACGGCTTCTTGATCCTCAATGAAGGTACGTGCGCAATGCTTCCATTTTCTGTTCTTCAACGCGCTCAATTATTTTACGACCGCAGGTTCGGAGTACAACGATCTGGACATGAGCCTTAGCGAGCAGCTCTACACGCCCGACGGATCCAGCCGTGCCTGGGTCGGCACCCGCTACAAGGAATTCATCGGTAATAAACGCACACACGCACGCACGCACCACACGCACCACACTCTCATTTGGTGTCCATGTTCGCAGGCCTGCGCAACACCGAGGGGCGGTTCATGTGGCGCTTCTCCGGACAGACTGGCGGGCCGGCGGACGACAGCGCAGGAAGCGGCGGAACCGACGGCGGCGGCGGCGGCGGAGGCAATGCAGGTTCTGGAGGCAATGCGGGCAGCGGCGACAACGTTAACCCGGGCTTCGTGTACGTTCCGACTACTTCTCGCTCTCTTGCTTTTACCGCCCGCATTCCTCATGCATTCCTCTAATACCTGGCTCAGTACGGCGAGCCCTCGTCGCCCGTACGAGGATCGCGTGGTGATGCGCCCGTTGGCCTTCTTCGACGCGGCGCCCTTCTTCCGCTTCTCCAAGTTCAACTCCAGATACCAGCACACCGCCGTCTCCTTCACCACCTGGCTGCGCCAGTCCGAGTGTACGCTTACCCCACCGTTATTTATTACTTTTACTTTTATATATTTTTATTGCTAATTATTTTATCAATAATCTATATTACGTTTTATTTGTTTATCGCTTCTTTTATTAATTTTATGGTTGGCTGCAGGGACGACACAATCGATCTTCTCGGTCGACGATCTCCCGTGGAGCGAGCTGCTGTTCAAAATCGACCAGGACGACGCAGAAGACAAAGCGAAGCGAGAACAGATCAAGAGCGACGTCAACAAGCTCATCAAGGTTCTTATTATCCCCTTCTTCTACTCTGGCGAGCGCTAACCCATCGAATCGTGTGTGTGCGTGCGCGCGCGCGCGCGCGTGTGTGTGTGTGTGTGTGTGTGTGTGTGTGTGTGTGTGTGTGTGTGTGTGTGTGTGTGTGTGTGTGTGTGTGTGTGTGCGTGTGCGTGTGCGTGCGTGTGTGATCGCACGGCAGGGACAAGAGGGTGTCTACATCTACGACCTGAGCGGGAGCAGCAACCCCATCCAGAAGGCCGACAATCTCCTCACGGCGTTCTTCGGCTTCACCACGGCCGTGGCCATGCTCATCGCCTCCTTCTCTCTCATTTCCTCCATGTACACCAACATCTATGAGCAGACCAAGGAGATTGGTTCGATCCCTCTCTGCGTCGTGTGCGTGTGTGCGTGCACGTTTGCTCACATGCACGTGTTTACGCAGGTGTGGTTCGTGCTATCGGAATGCGTCAGAACTGGCTCAAGCGAATCTACATGTACGAGGCCTTCATTCTCGTTCTGGCGTCTTCCCTGCTCGGCATTATCATCGGTACGCTCCATCGTCGGCGTGATGGTGTGTGTGTGTGTGTGTGTGTGTGTGTGTGTGTGTCGTGTACCGTGTCTGGGTGCTTATGCACATTGTTTGTGGACGTGCAGGAAGTGCTGTGGGGTACACACTGCTGCTGCAAAGGATTCTGTTCACGCAGCTGCCGCTGCCGTTCCGCTTCCCGTGGCAGATCCTGATCATCGTCTTCACCTGCTCGCTCATCTTCGCCTTCGTCTCCTCCTTCGGACCCATCACGACCGTCATGAAGCGGTCCATCGTCCAGATCCTTCGCTATTAGCAGCCCTCGCTCGGCCTTCGCCTTCGTTCTCTTCTCTCGTGTACACAAACCGGTGGCTGCCCCTCTTCTTTCTTTTTCCAACTCTCTTCGTTCTTTTTGGTTTTGGTTCAAAACGAAGTGGTGGCGGGGAGGAGCGACGCGGTCCTGTCTCGCGTTCGCTCTTTGGTGGTGCCCTTGCTCTTGCTTCGCGCCTTGGCCAAGGGTCGCATGTTGCGCTCCGTGTTGGAGCCGTGGTCCGGGCACTGGAACAGCTTCCCCTTCCTCTCGGCGTTGTCCTGCCGCACCACCAGCACGCCTGGCAATCGCAAGACGTCGGGAACGATAGTGAGCAGACAGTTGATCGAGAGGCAGCTGGGTGGTGGTGGTGGACGTGCCGTAGCTCTGCTTGTCTTCGTCGCTCATGGCCTCGATGTAGTCCCAGGCCGCGACGTCGCTGTGGTCTTCGGCGCTGTGTCCCTGCTTGGTGAAGAAGCACAGCCACTGCTCGGCCACGTTGCCACGCTCGTCGGCCAGGTGCGCCCAGTCACTCTCGGGCAGCACCTCCATCACCTCGTCACGGCTCAGCTCCATCATGCTGGGCCCTTGCTCGTGATGGAGAAGAACGCGTCAATCGTGGTGGTGGTGATGATGTAGCCATGCCACATGAACGTGGAGCCCGTACGGATCTTGTGTAGGAAGGCGGGTCGCTTGTCGCGCGGCTCGGGATCGGGCCCTCCCGTGCAGGCTGAGGTGCCCTTGGGCGTGTCGTAGTACTGCGGTGCCTTGTCGCGCGGGTCCTTCTTCTTCTTGTTGTCGTCGCCCTTGTTCTGCTTCTTCAGGCTCTTCAGGCCCTTCAGCAAGTCCCATCGCCCGCGCTTGTCCAGAGACACCGTGATCCCACCTGCCGTACCTACAAACAAATACCGTAATACCAAAAACAATTAATATTATAATTTACAACTAAAATAGAATAAATACAAGTAATAATAATAATAATAATAATAATAATAATATTAATTTTAGGAGGTGGGAGACTGTACAGTGCTGGCGGTGCGGGGGGAAGATATCGATCTCGCCCCCGGGCGCCTGCTCGTGGGCGCATTTCGGGCAGTAGTGCACCGTTCCTGCCGTCCTCTTACCTCGCACCACCGTCTTCACTCGCATCCCTCCCCTTGTGTTCTCTTCTTCTTTCTGTGTTTGTTTTTTATTTTTTTTGTACGCATTTGCCTTTTATGGGGTTGTCCGTTCACAGAAATAGAAATTATTAAATCCAACCGCGTGGAGAGGATCAGTCGAATCGAGTGTGTCGGCCTTGTGAGGGGCCTCGCATCGTGGCGCCGCCTCCACTCGGCGGCTGCGGGTGGTGGGACTTGAAACGCTTTCCGCCATCGCCCGGCGGGGCGCCACGACCACGACCACCACCACGACCACGCCCGCCACGCCCTCCGCGATCGCCGCCGCCGCGACCACCGCCTCGCCAGCTGCCGCCCCTTCCATCGCCGCCACGACCACCGCCGCGGCCTCCGCGCCCGCCTCGCCCGCCGCTGCCAATCGCCTCCTCGAAGCGTCGCTTCTGGCCGCCCAGCGGCGGTCCGCCAGACCCTCCCGCCTCCGGTCGTACGCCCTTGGGCAGCGAACTGACGTCGCGCGCCAGCACGCAGTCCGGCAGCAGACCGCCCGCCTTCTCTTCCTCTTCTTCTTCCCCTTCGCTTTCGCTTTCGTTCTTCTTCGTTTTCGTTTTCGTGTTCTTGCTGGCCTTGCGCTGTTGCTGGACCTGGGCTTGCCACCACTGCACGACGCGCTGGTGGTGCTGGCCGAAGTGGAAGTACCAGAAGGTGACGAAGGGCGACGTGCGGTTGCCCAGGGCCGACGAGTGGGCCTGCCGCTTGGAGCGCAGGCCGGCCGGGGTCCAGTAGACGTAGCGCTTGCGCGGGCACAGGAAGGCCATCTCGCCCAGCCGCGGGTGGCGCTCGATCGCGCGCGCGTAGTAGTCCTTGCCGCACACGTAGGCCGGCATGAGCAGCGCAAAGGCGCGGCCCTTGGCCAGCGCCTCGCGCGCCACAAAGTCGAGCAGCCGCGGGATGTGGTCGCCCGAGTAGGCCGGGTTGGTGAGCAGCACGTCGAAGGCCGGCGTGCGGCCGGCCGCGGCCGCGGCGTAGAAGTCCTCGCACCGGTTGTACACGTCGGCGAAGCCCAGCTTGCCCAGGTGTCGCACCACCGCGCCCGTGCAGTAGTACGGATCGTAGATCTTCAGCGACGCTCGC
>CDFC01046633.1:709-11788 GCA_000826385.1 Acanthamoeba rhysodes | reverse complement strand
GTTTGTGCTTGGGGGCTTGTTCCTTCTACCGCCGGTCGAATAATACGGCGGCGCGCCGCCGCCCTACTCGAGACGACAACACTATGAGCCACACAGTGCCGAGTACGGCAAAACGCCCTACTCGAAACTATGGGCCATAGTGCCGAGTACGGCAAAACGCCCTACTCGAAACTATGGGCCATAGTGCCGAGTACGGCAAAACGCCCTACTCGAGACTATGTGTTTGTTTGTGCTGCTTGGGGGCTTGTTCCATCTGCCGCCGCCCTACTCGAAACTATGGGCCCACATAGTGCCGAGTACGGCAAAACGCCCTACTCGAAACTATGGCCCATAGTGTCGAGTACGGCAAAACGCCCTACTCGAAACTATGTGTTTGTGCTTGGGGGCTTGTTCCTTCTACCGCCGGTCGAATAATACGGCGGCGCGCCGCCGCCGCCGCCCTACTCGAGACGACGACACTATGGCCCCACATAGTGCCGCCGAGTACGACAAAACGCCCTACTCGAAACTATGGGCCCACATAGTGCCGCCGAGTACGGCACAGCGCCCTACTCGAGACTATGTGTTTGTTTGTGCTGCTTGGGGGCTTGTTCCTTCTGCTGCCGATCGAATAATACGGCGTCCTACTCGAAACTATGTATGGGCCATAGTGCTGCTGCTGCTGCTGCTGCTGCTGAGTACGGCCGGCACAGCGCCCTACTCAAAACTATGTGTTTGTGCTGGTTTGTTTTGTGTGTTTTTGTGTTTGTGTGTGTTTGTGTGTGTTTGTCGTGTGTGCTTGGGGGCTTGTTTGTTTTGTGTTTTTTGTGTTTGTGTGTTTGTGTTTTTTGTGTGTTTGTGTTTATGTGTTTGTCATGGGTGCTTGGGGGCTTGTTTGTTTTGTGTGTTCGTGTTTGTGTGTTTGTGTTTATGTGTTTGTCATGGGTGCTTGGGGGCTTGTTTGTTTTGTGTTTTTGTGTGTTTGTGTGTTTGTGTTTGTGTGTTTGTTGTGTGTGCTTGGGGGCTTGTTTGTTTTGTGTTTTTGTGTGTTTGTGTTTGTGTTTATGTGTTTGTCATGAGTGCTTGGGGGCTTGTTTGTTTTGTGTTTTTGTGTGTTTGTGTTTGTGTGTTTGTTGTGTGTGCTTGGGGGCTTGTTTGTGTGTTTGTGTTTTTGTGTGTTTGTGTTTGTTTGTTGTGTGTGTGTTTGTGTTTGTCTTGTGTGCTTGTGTGGGGCTTGTTTGTGTGTTCATGTGTTTGTGTTTGTGTGTGTTTGCAGCACTGCATGAAGCAGCAGCCAGACGCAAGGATCAGGGCCTGCCCACCTACATTGCCTTTATCAACCTGCACAAAGCCTATGACACAGTGCCCCACACTGTGCTGCTGTGGAAGCTGGCTAAAATGGGGATAGTAGGGAGGGCCTGGAACTTTGTGAAGTTGCTGTATGCCAACAGTAGAGTACAGGTGAGGCTGGGAACATTGCTGTTTAGCAAACTGTTCACTCTACAGAGAGGAGTATGGCAGGGGTGCACTATGTCGCCCATCCTGTTCAACATCTTCATCAATGACCCAGCTGAAGAGCTCAGGTGCAGTGGTGTGGAAGTGGACAGGGTGGACAGCAAGATTGGTGGACTGCTGTTCACAGATGACCTGGCCATACTAGCACCATTGGAGGAGGCCTTGCAGGAAGCACTGAAAACATTGGAAGCCTGGACAGACAGGTGGGAGATGTCAGTGGGACATGCTAAGTGTGGTATCTTGGTAGTGGGTGGGGACATGGACAGATTGTGTGAGGGTGAATGGAAGGCAGCAGGACCAACATCCCTGTCATGCAGGAGTACAAGTACCTGGGGATCCCCTTCACAGCCAACCTTGGGCTGGTGGTGCACAATGAGGCATGCAAGGAAGGGGTCCAGTGGATCAGAGCCAAGTCGTGGCCTTTTTTAGCTAGTCATGACATACCCATGCACATGCAGGTTTGTGCTATCAGGTCACTGGTGCTGCCAGTGGCAACATGGGGTGGTGAACTCACAGGCATGAAGGTGGCCAATACCAGAGGAGCACAGCTCCAACTGGATAGGCTCCTCTGTGTGGGATCAGCAACCAGCAAGAACCACCTGGTGGCCAAGGGCCCTCTCTGGCAAGAGCTAGGAGTGCCCACAGTGGCTGCAGTCTGTGTGGGCCTCAGGGCCAGAGCACTGTACAAGTATCCCAACTGTCTCACCTGGGTCAAGGACCTGGTGGCAACACCAGGCAAAGGATGGAACAGCTGGACCAAGGGAGGCAGGACATGGATGAAGACAGCGAGCACATGCAGTGGTGTTAATTTCTTTGTGGTCAAGGAGTGTAAGATCCAGAATGCTGAGGGCTTTGAGGTCAAAAGCAAAAAGGATAAGAAACTCAAGGCCATAATGTGGAATGTTCAAGATTACCAGTGGGAGAAGTGCACAAAGAGCACAGGGTCAAAGGCGCTAAAGAAGTACCAGGCAGCCTTGGTGAAGACAAGGGCATACATTAAGACTGCCCAGAACTGTCTAGAGGAGTAGATTGGGTTGTGAGGGTGAGGTTGGGGGCAGCATGGTCAACTAGGAAGGCCATCATCCAGAAGATCCTAGGTGAAGATGCAGTCAAAGAGGGCATGTGCCACGACTGCCATCAACACATGAATATGGATGATATGGCCCACTGGCTGGTCAACTGCAAAAAGTATGCCAAGCAGTGGGAGGAAAGTGGAGTCACACAGTTGCTGTTCATCATGGAGGTGATGATCAAGCAGAAATGTACACTGCTTTGGTGGGAAGAGATTGCTTATATCTTGTTGGGTGGTTGCGTAGGCAGCATGTTGCTTGGCCAGAAATGGTCAGGCACAGGGTTGCAGGGTGCTTGGAGAGGTGGGCTGCCAGGATTTGTCCTGGTGGCACGTTTTTTCCAAGCAAGTGGTCAGCAGCGTATGGGTTCCTTGTGGGCCTTGGCTAATGACCACTCTAGGTCCTGCGGTGAACAATCCAATGCTTGGCGAATTCTGCTTTGGAATGATAGGAAGAGCTGACATTGAAGGATCAAATCACTATGAATGCTTAGCTGCCACAAGCCAGTTATCCCTGTGTGTATGTGTGTGAAATGATCTCATTCATCTCTCACCTGCATGGCTTACCCCAGACCAGCTTACCCCATGACCAGCTTACCCATGGCATACCCCCAGTTTACCCACAAGATTACCCCCTGCATCTCCATGAGCTTACCCATAGCTTACCCCACCATTACCCCACCAGCTTACCCATCAGCTTACCCACTGATTACCCCTGCTTACCCCACCAAGCTGATGGGTAAGCTGGTTGGGTAAGCTGGTGGGGTAAGCAGGGGTAATCAGTGGGTAAGCTGATGGGTAAGCTGATGGGGTAAGCTGGTGGGTAAGCAGGGGGTAATCAGTGGGTAAGCTGATTGGGTAAGCTGATGGGGTAATCAGTGAGACACAAACACACAAACACAAACAACACACACAACAAACACAACAAACACAAACACACACTTTTTTTTCAGGTTAAGGTGGAACCCCTACAGCATCTTATCAGTGTATCACCACCTCTTTGATGAGACCTTGGACTCTGGCAAATCCAGTCAATCCATCTCTTTCTACACCCATAAACATGATTCAATTAATATTAACCAGTGTAGCAGGAAATGGTCCACTTAGGCGCCAGGTGTCTGTGAGCTACCACTCATACCCACCAGGCAGTGTGGGAATTAAACCCACTAAAACCTTCCCCTTTTTGTAGCTTCCTCGTACTTGCTTCATCCAGAAAAGGACCACCATACCCTTGTGAGGCTTTGGCTCTTAATAGAAAATATGAGCTGGGTTTAGACTGTCATGAGACAGGTAAATACATAACACATGAAGACATGTCATTGTCATAGTAATCTATTTGTCAAGGATTTGGTTGTGGCAAAAAGTCTGAAATTGTGATTCATTCAGCCATAATGCTACAGATGGTAGCTTCTCCCCACTGGCCTTTCAGCAAGTTTAAACAGTTTGCAGATGACTTATATACTATTTTATTATATATATACACCCCCTCTCACTTTTCTTCCCCTACTCAGTTTACGCTTGGGGGCTTGTTTATGTTTGTGTTGTGTATATGTATGTATGTTTGTTGTGTGTTTGTTGTGTGTGTTTGTGTTTGTGTGTGTTGTTTTGTGGCCATGACCTGACACCCCTCCTTGTGGTGTGGCTGGTTAACTCAACTGAGGGAAGATACCATACTAAACAGAATGGCTTGGCCGTCACATTCATAGGAGTCTGATCCAATCAGAGTCACTCCAGGTTAAGTGTAGACAATGGGGTTTACTTAAGTCCATAGGAAGGCTGCCATTGGGCAACAGACTTGGAGTGAAAATTGGTTGGGACTGGATCTTGGGCTGGGGATCTGTTATCCAACCAACATATACAACTTTTGGGGTATATAGCTTATCCCAGTTGCCCTAAAGCATTTCCAAGGTTATCATTAACCTCATGGGCCCTAGGTATGGTGGTTTTAGTGAGTTGAGCTCTCACTGCATGATGGGTATGCACAAGTTCACAGACATCTGGTGCCAAAGCAGACTGCTTCCTGACTACATTGACTAATATTAATTGAAAAAACCATAGGCCCACTAGACCACATGTCACACATGACCAACACAACAACTTAAACAACACCCAACTGGTTTGATTTCAGGCACACCACAACAGCAATGCAGTAACAGAGTGAGTTTGAGTCCAGAGCTGGCCATGCCTGCCCAGACAAGCAGCAATTGGACCCACTGCCATGGAAGCCTTGGCGGACCTGTTTCTAAACCAAACCGAAACAAACGAAACCGAACAAAACCAAAATTGATCCCATTTTTTAAATGCTTTTCTAAATAAATACAGAAAAGCATTTGTATTATTTCTTCGGCTGGTCGGCCCCCTTTGGTCGAAATCCAGCAGCGGCATGCCTGCCATCTCGCATCATCTTCGGAAGAGGTGGTCTTCTCTGCCCAGCGCGGACCGGTCAGAGCACACGGGCGTGCCGTCCTCATGATCACAAGACCACCAGCCAAGCAAAGATCGCGAGGGATCAGGGCGCCGTCATCGCCGGCGGCTCCTGGCGCCCCCTCATCTTCATCTTCATCTTCATCTCCATCATACACATCTGTCGTGACAGATCGTCCGCCGCTCGAGCACGTCGAGGGGCACACACCAACGCCAACAACAACAACAACATGCGATGCTCAACATCATCAAGAGACTGCGCAGTGCAGCCGCTGTTTCGACGAGGCCTTCCACGACCCTCTGCTGCCGGTACGCTTCTGTTTTCTTCTTCTTCTTCTTCTTCTTCTTCTTCTACGTCTCGTGCTCACCCCTCTTCATCATCTTCATCTTCATCTTCATCTTCATCTTCATCTTCATCTTCATCTTCATCTTCATCTTCATCTTCATCTTCATCTTCATCTTCATCTTCAGTGCACATGCACGCCATCTCCACCATGCGAAGAAGTAGAAGAAGATGAAGAAGAAGATGAAGATGAAGTTGTTGAAGATGACGAGGAAGAGAAGGAGGAGAAGGAGAAAGAGAAGGAGGAAGAGGAGGAGGAGGAAGAGGCCGACATGTTGCGTCTGGCCATGCGTTGCAACGTCTCCTGCCACGCGTGCAAGATGCGGCAGCCGCGCACGTGGGTCTGCCCGCGCGCGCCGGCCCACCGGTGGTGCGCCAGGTGCCTGCTCAACCGCTTCGACGTCGCCTTCAACGACGCGCCCGCGTGGCCCGGGCTCGCCACCGCCCGCGGCTGCCCCGCCTGCCGCGGCCATTGCCCCTGCGCCGCCTGCCGCCGAAGCGGCGGTGGGCCCCACCAACCACGCCTGAACAGCTCCCGCCGCCCACGCACGACGACGACGACGACGACGACGGCAGAGCAGCCGCAGCGCGGTGACGGCGATGGCGGCGATGGCGATGACGGCAATGGCGGCGGCGGCGGAGCGGGAGCGGAGAGGCGGGAGCGTGGGTTCGGGCGGCTGGGGATGCACGAGGATCCGGCGCACCAGGACTGGACGAAGGTGCTGGACCGCGGCGCGTACCGCTCCTCGCTCGTCTTTCGCAAGAGCTTCCTCTCCGAAGCCGAGGGTACGACCCACCACGACCCTCTTCTCTCTTCTCTCTTTTCTCTTGTTTTCGTTTCGTTTTCGTTTTCGTTTGGCTGATGACGCGTCAAAAGGTGATCGCCTGCTGGAGGTGCTGCGCGGGTGCGTGGACCAGATGCGGTACCACCGATTCGTGGTGATGAGCAAGAAGACGGAGCTCTGGGAGCCCCGCGCTACTCTGTGGTACCACGCACGACGCACACAGACACACACGACACACACGACACATACACATACACAGCATTCGTAGTGGTGGCTACGTGCAACTCACCGTACCGTGGCGGCGGCGGCCAGCTTTGGCTCCACGGTGACTTACCACGGTGTGTCCGTCGTCACCCAGCCCTGGTCGAAAGCACCACCGGAACTCATCGCGGTGCCACTTTCTTTCTCTTTCGTTCTTCTTCTTCGTTCTTTTCAGACGATGGGTGATACGGCTGACCCTGTCGTGGTGTCGTGCGTCGCGCGTGTCGTGTGTGTTGTGTGATGGTGTGATGGTCGTTGATGTCGGCGCCTGTGATGAACGGACAGCTCAAGGAGAAGATGGTCGATGAGCTGAAAGTGGAGGTCAACTCCTTCCTATGTACCAGATATCTCAACGGTACGCGCCGGCGGGAACGCGTTGTCGTATGTGCCATGTGCAAACGACACGCCACACGCCACACGACGACCCACACGACGACCCACACGACGACCCACACGACGACCCACACGACGACCCACACGACATCAGGGCTTCAATACATTGGCAGGCACGCGGACGATCAAGCCAACGTGAAGGACGGCCGCGTGGTCACCGTCTCCCTTGGCGCGTACGTCCAACGCTACTCCCAACATTTCTCTGCGGCGGCGGCGGCGGCTGGGGCTGAGAATGTCGCGGTCACGTGGGCGGCGACGCCTCTCCTTTGGCGCCCGCTCTCTCTTTACCAGGGAGCGAGACTTTTGTTTCGAAGACAGAGGCGCGGGCAAGAAATGGATCGTGTCACTGGTCCGTTTGCACCCCTCCCCCAAGCGCTGTGTGTGTCGTGTGTTGTGTAGTGTGTGTGTGTGTGTGTGTCGTGTGTGTACGGTGGTGTGTGCGTGCGTGCGCGCGTGCGGTACGCAGAACAAGTTGGTGCTCACTCTTGTGAATGGCGCGCAGCCGCACCGGTCTCTGTACATTATGGAGGGCGACTTTCAGAAGCACCTCGTGCATTGGGTTCGCTTTGGACCACCCCCAACTAATCTGACCCACGACACACACGCACACGCACGCACACACGCACACACACGCACACGCACACACAACACGACACACACGCACACACTCTTATTTGTTTGTCTTCGTCTTCCCCTTGGCCAGATCCCCGCAGCGCCGGGGGTGAAATCCGAGCGGTGGTCCATCACCGCGCGGGTGCTCCTGAATACGGACGACTCTCCCACCACGGTACACCTATTTATTTATTCATTCATTATCTATTCACGTAATTATTCGTGTAATTATTTATTCATATGCAATTACGTAGTTATTTATTTAGCGTTAATAACTGTGGATTCCTCTCTTTTTGATGGCGGCGGCGGCGGCGGCGGCGGCGATGCAAGGTCGAACCTCCCGGCTGTCTTACGGTGGACGAGCGCGATCCGTTTTGGGTCGCGAAAGGTCTGCCTGTGCTCTTATATACACACACTATGCATATATTTGAGAAGTATGTTCTACATATCTAACTTACTTTTATTAATTGGGCGCGTCTATATGTCGCGATCTATGTCTACACCGCAGCGCTGGAGAAGAAGCGGCCCAGGTTCTTCGGCCACCCGCCGCAAGTCCCGGTCGGTCACGTCTTCGAATCATTTTCGCCGGTCTTGGAGACCGGGCTCCATCCCGTCCAGGGTATGCAGTAATTTTTTATATGACATTTCATCTGAATATATTGGTGTTGATATATATATATTGATATATTGATATACATATCAATCAATCAATGAAAGCACATGTATGTTGTGGGTGGGGGGGGTGCAGTTAAAGCCGTCGCGGGAACGAGCAAAGAAGGTACGACCTTCAACGTGCGCGGCCTTATTGATCGTAGCAAACGATTGATTGTGTTAACAACGACCATGTACGACACGACACGACACGACACGACACGACACGACACGACACGACTCGACACGACCAACGACACGACACGACTCGACTCGACCAACGACAATGACTCGTAAAGGCGTGAGATCGCTGAAGATGGGCCGGGAGCGCAATCTCGTCAATATGGACCGGCTGGACAGCATCGTTTGCTTTACCAACGGCACCCACAGCCGCCGGTGCGCCACTCTACATTTGTTAGCAATGCTGCGACTGCCGTGACACGTCTCGACACACGATACTCAACACACACACGACACACGACACACGACACACACATGACACGCGCGTGTGTGTGACTCGAGCAGTGGCGGCCAGCCCGACATCGATGCCACATTCTCCAACAAGTGGAACAAGCCGTGGCTCATCTCTATGCTGTCCAACAAGCCGATCAGGGTGCCTTCCTCTCTCTCTCTCTCTCTCTCTCCTTCGTTCTCCTTCGTTCATTCTTCTTCGTTGTTCGTCTTCGTTCTTCGTGCGGCGCAGGTGGTGGTCAGCTCGTCGACGACGTCGCCGTTTGCCCCGCAGTGCGGCCCCGACGGCGAAGACAAGTGGCACTATCGAGGCCTGTTCACGTGCCGCGGCGCCTACGTGGTCGAAGTGGACGGCCTCTACCGCATCTACGTCAGCCTCGAGGCCCTCTCCCCCGAACACGCCTACCGCCCTCCTCCTCTCGTGCGCCTCCCCCCAAAAACGACACACGACACACGACACACACGACACACGACGCACAGTCTCACTCGTAATCAGAAGCATGGGATGGTGGAAGACAGCGACGGAAAAGAGATCGACGGCGACGACGACGACGACGGCCAGAAAGGGGGAGCGAGCAGAAAGCGAAAGAGAAGGCGACGCGGCACGACTACGAGGAGGAGGAGGAGGAAGTGGAAGAGGACGCCGGCGAGCGATCAACAACAGCAGCTTCGAAGCGATGGCGACGGGCACGAGCAGGCAACGACGGCGTCGGAACCGGAAACGCATCACATGGAGGAAGATGGAGATGAAGATGAAGCGGAGGTGGAGATGGAGGTGGAGATGGACGACGATGAAGACGATGCAATCGAGATGGACTTTCCACCATCGCAACCGCCGGCAGTGGTGCGGTTCTGTTTTCCTGTGTGTGTGTGTGTGTGTGTGTGTGTCGTGTGGTGTGCCGCGAGTCGTGTGTCATGTGGTGTGCGTGCGTCGTGTGCGTGTGTCGTGTGTGTTTTCTGATCGAGTCGTGGGCTGCGGCTCTTCCATTTGGCCGCCGCCGCTGTCCAGGCCGCACCGTGTTGTTGCTGGAGCAGGGAGTCGGCGGTCGCGGCGCACATCATGTTCGGCACCCCGCCCTCCGCCGCCAACTTGGATCTCGAGCATCGCCTCGGTACCGCCGTTGGCTCGTGTGCGCGTGTGTCGCGCGTGTGCTCACGTCAGGGTGTCCCTATGCCCAGGTTATGTGCTGGCGGTGGACGAAGAGAAGCGTCTTGAGGCGGACTCGTTTGCGGGGCTGCCGCTGTTTCAGCTCCACGCGTACCTCATCCGCCACCGAAGCGCGCACCTTTCCGATCGCCTCACCCTCCCCGAGCTCCTGGCCTACCTCAACTCCCTCCCCCTCTTCCAGCTCCGTACCTGCCACCCGCCTCTCTCCGACACGACACGACACGACACGACACGACACGACACGACACGACACGACACGACACGACACGACACGCACCACGACACGACACGCGCCACGACCAACGACACGATGTGTTTTCTCTGCTACTTTCAGGCGCGCGGGCTGTCGCGGTGCACGCGCGGCTGCGAGCCGAAGCGGCGGAGGCGCGGATCGCAGAGTACCTTTGCGGCCTCGACGACCTCGCCCCTGTACGCGCGCGCCCCACGTCGTTCCTCGTTCTTTGTTGGCTCATCGCTCTTCGCCTCATTCTTCGTTCATTCTTCGTTCTTCGTTCTTCGATGGAAGGTCCACGTGGGCTTCAAGGAGCCCGAACAGGGCCTGCCCTGCTACTTCCTGGCCAACGCCTGCCTCTTCGGTACTCTTCTCTTTTGAGAACACTCACTCGCGCGGGGCGCGGGTGTGCGCCATCACTCATTGCCGTGCGTGTGCGTGTGCGTGTGCGTGTGCGTGTGCGTGCGGTGACAGACGAGTCGGGCGGCATGGTGTCGCTGGAGCGCGTGCGACCGGGCGCCCGGGCGAGCGTCGTGGGCCAGGTCGTGGGCCACCCGTCGGCGTGGGTCCTCGCCGCCCCGACCTCCCCGCTCCACCTCGACTTCGGCCTCTCTGGCCTCTGGCTGCGCGTCGACTGCCCCTTCCGTGCCTGGCTCAGGTGCGTCATCATCAACGTCGGCGTCGACAATGCCGTGAATGCCGTGAATGTCTGCGATGTCTGCGATGTCTGCGATGTCTGCGATGTCTGCAGCTCACAGCGCGCGGGCGCAGGGTGATGTCGGGTAGCGAGCTGTACGCGCCCTTGCTCGAGTCGACGCTGCGCAAGGCGCGCATGGCCTACGCCGTGCACGACCACATGCGCCACCTTCCGCCTTGCGCCAGGAAGAAGGTTACCTTCCGTTGGCTCGTCACAAAGGTTGTACGCCTCACCCCTCCACACGACACGACACGACACGACACGCTGACGAAGAGCGAACCCTCATCAGCTGCAGGGCACGTACTCGGAGGCGGACATCGCGAGCGCGGCGGCCTTCCTCTACGACCACCTGGAGGAGGAGCACCCGGGCGTGCCCTGCATCGACCACCTCGACACCTTCCCAAGGCCGCCGGTGCCGCTCTGCTTCGCTCTTCTTCGCTCTTTCTTCGCTCTTTCTACGCTCTTTGGCTGATGGGGGG
>CDFC01046546.1:0-15842 GCA_000826385.1 Acanthamoeba rhysodes | reverse complement strand
GTCGTGGCGCATCCAGTTTGGTGACCGCATCTTCGACGGCGAGTTCAGCCTCGGCCAATCCGATGACCGAGCCACGGTTCGTGCCTTAATCCACCTGCGCACCTCTCCGCTGGCCTGGCTAACCACACGACACGACACGACACCGCGCACACACGCATAGTTTGCATCGGGCACTGCGATCGCGTCTTTCCCGCGCGGAGGCACGATCGTGAGCACTACCCTCGACGACCAAACCGAGGAGATCATCCGCTCCCGCAACGTCAAAGAGAAAGTTCACATCCTCGGCCTGTACGCTCCCCATCTTTCTTCTTCTGTTCGTTTTCCTGCTTCGTTCTTTTTATACGTGCGTGCCTGCCAGGCTGTCGATCCGTCGATTCAACGCGACCAACACGCACGGCGGGCGGATCGCGGTGTTCGGTGACTCATCGTGCCTCGACACGGCGCACCAGCAGACGCCCTGCTTCTGGCTCCTGGGGAAGGTGCTCCAGTACACCAACCGGGGCCTCATCGACGAGAACGCCTTTGGCGGCGAGTCGGCGGTGCACCTCGACCAGGCCGACTACGTGTCGCCGCAGCTGTCGCCGCCCAACCGGCTGCCCTACGCCGAGAACGACCTCAAGAAGTTCTCGCGCGTGCTCGATACGAAGGCCGTGTACAGGCTGCCCCAGTGCGAGGCGCGCGATTACACCAAGTTCAAGCGTGAGGAGAACGCGGTCACGATCGTCTGGGACGAGCCCAACACGTCGAGCACGGACCTGGACGACGACGGCTTCAGCTTGAGCGAAACTATCGGTCCCGACGCCGCCCTCATCCGAGGTACGTCACACACACACGCACACACACGCGCACACACGCACAGGTCTAACCCTCAACCCGTAGATAATATCGACGGCTACATCGTGCCCTACTTCCTGGTGGTGGGCGTGGTGGTGTTCCTCGTCTACGCCACAGTGCGCGGACGAAAGGACCGAATCACGGCCAAGCGGGACGTCCATAACGTCTAACCGCACGCACGCCTTCGCTCTCGCTCTCTCTCCCCAATCACTTCTCTCACTCTTCACACCATCTCTCGAGACCGTGCCAAGGCCACACTTCTGACGAACGTACCGACACACACGGTGGATCGCGCGCTATCCCTCTTCCATCTTCATCATCGACCTCCGGTCCGGCCGACTCCAGGAGCTACCAGCCTCCTCCACAGCCCTCGCTCTCTTTCATCTTCAACTCTTCTCTCTCTCTCTCTTCCTCCCCAAGGCATGTATTTATTTTTGTGCACACCCTCGTGCTTAGCCTGTACCATACCAGACCCCTACCACAACAACCAACATTGTTCGCTTCTTCTTCTTCGACCCGCGTAGGGGAGGGAGTGGAAGCCAAAAGAAGAAGAAAGAAGAAGAAGAAGAAGATGATGGTGTGAGCACCGGTGTGCTCGTTGTTGTTATGAAAAATGTGGGGGTAGGGTGTGTGGACAATAAAATAGATGTACAAAAGGCGCAGTCGGGGCCACTGTGGCTCTTCCTCGCGTCTTCGTTTTCGTCGGAAAGATAGCGAGCTCGGCGTGGCCTACTGCTCAGTAGTACCTGAGCATCGGCCTCTCGTCGCCCTTCTTGGGCTTGCTGCTCTTGTGCTTGGCGGGCTTGGCGATGTACTTGCTGTTGGTGTCGTACTTGTTGCCCGTGCTGAGGGATCGCGACCGCGTCTCGCCCCGGCGCTGCTCGTGTCGCACCCACTCGAGGCACTGCTCGTTCTCGTCGCCGATGGCCTCGGCATCTCCGTAGACGGCCGTGCGGATGACCTTGGGTCCCGCCATGCGGGCCAGCTCCTCGGGGGTCTCGACGTCGCCTCCGATCTGCTGGCCGTTCTTCATGTAGTAGTCGATGGCGGCGGCCTGCTGGTACTTGCGCCGTTCGATGTAGGCCTCCGAGGGGGCGGTCTGCTCTTCGAATCCGAGCCAGACCTGGCCGAGCGTTGTCGCGTCGTTGGGATGAACCGGCGCTACGCGAGCCCGGTTGTGGAAATCCTCGTCATCTTGGTCCCAACGCGTGCCCGAGGCGGCGACCCTCTGGCGCCGTTCTCGCTCCTCCTCCTCCTTCTGGAACTTGGAGTAGGAGCGAGGCGAGATGAGATGGCTCATGAGGTTCTTCGATTTCATCTTGATGTTGCCATAGCTCTGGACCGTCGACTGCGGCGGGAGGTGGTCGTTGTTGCTGCTCCTCGGGCTCAGATGGTGCTGACCGTGGGCCTCAAGGCTCGGGTGGTGGTGGGGCTGCTCGATTTCATCCTCGCTTCCCCACGAGTCCGTGTAGCTTTCGCCCTTCGACAGCTTCAGTCCTGGGATCTTCATCTTTCTTCGAGGCGGGTTGTGTGTGCGCGCAGGAGAGACAGGGACTCGAGGAAGTTGAAGTGGAAGAGGAGCTTGACAAGAGGGAGCTGTGTGTTGGTGTTGGTGTGCTGTACGACGCGCGTCGTGTCGTACAGGGAGAAGGAGTTGAAGTGATAAAGATGACGAGAACCGGCGTTTCAGAGTTTTGTGTTTGGAGCCCCCGAGCTGGTCCCCAGCAAAGAACGAAGACGGCAGCGGACGAATTGGCGCGAAATTTAGCGGAGGGCGCCCCGAACACCACTGCCTGGACCCCGCCACCGCGTGCACAGGAAGACGGCACTTTCGCGTGCTCTTCTCTTTGTCTTTCATTTCACGGTGTGTCGAGACGAGGGCAGGAGGTGGGTGGTGTTGTGATCGGCACAAAAATGATCCTTGTGGATCGAGATAAACAGCAACAAGACATCGCCTCTCCTCTTCGTTCTTTTCGTTTCCGTTTTTCGGTTTCGCTCTCTCTCTTTTTGTCCGGCCTAGCTGGAGCGAGACAGGACCTTTTCCGTGAGCCTGGCCAGAGCGTCCCGGTATGGCGAGGGCGCCAGCTGGCCGATTGTCTCCACCGCCTTGGCGCAGTGCTCCCTGTGTTGTGGTCGACGCCCGCGCGACGTCAGACCAAAGAAACACCACCACCAACATTGCAGGGACATGAGGCGCGTACTGGGCGAGAGCGTGTGTGCGGGCGATGCCCTGCGAGCGCTGGACGAGAGAGAAGGCCTTCTCCACGTCGCCCTCCTCCTTGAACCCACGCTCCACCAGCGCGCGCAGCTCGCCGAACTCCTCCATGGCGAACAGCACTGCACACGCACGGATACACACGTGAGCGGAGTGAAAAAGCGAGCGAGCAAGAGAGCCACGAGGCAGGGGTACCAGGAGCGGTGGCCAGGCCGAGCGAGAGATCGACTGCTGCGGGCTTGCCCAGATCCGAAGACGTTCCGGTGAAGTCCAGCATGTCGTCCACCAGCTACATACGCACCACATGAGAATCATCGCCGCAAAGAAGATTGATTCATGTGCACACGCACCGCACGCACGCACGCACGCACGCACGCACGCACGCACGCACGCACGCGCACACACACACACACACAGAGAGAGAGAGAGAGAGAGAACAATCACCTGGAAGGCGTAGCCGAGGTGGGCGCCGTAGGCCTTGGCGATGTCGATGGTGGCCCTGTCGGCCTCGCCCAATATGGCGGCGCAGCTGCAGCACTTTTCGAGCAGCGAGGCAGTCTTGAGGTACGTTTTCCGCATGTAGTAGTCGAACTGTGTCATCTCCTTGCCCTCCTTCTCCACATTAGCTACGGACACACACACACACACACACACACAACGCGTTACGGTCCATACACACCCGCAACCACGTATGGGCCCTCGTCAGTCTGTCCGTCATTTGCTCCACTCTTCACCACGTAAAGTCAATTGAGCAAAGGAGAAAGCCACGCACTGCGCATCTGGAAGAACTCGCCCTCCACCAGATCAGCAATCATGGTTGACAAAAGCTCTGTCACCTCGTGTTCCCTGTGCGAGCGTCGAGTGATCGAGAACGTGAGCCCACCACGTGACGTGTGCGGTGGGCGGTGTGGGCAGTGGTGCGAGACAGACCTGAGGCGTGCGATCTTCACGGAGGCTCGGGCGAGGAGGAAATCACCGGCGAGTACGGCCTTTTTGCTGTCCCACACCTTGTGCGCCGCCGGCATGCCTCTGCGCGTCTCTGCCTGGTCGATGATGTCGTCGTGCATCAGCGACGCCGTGTGAATCATCTCCATGATCTCCGCCAAGCTGAACTGCCGGTCAGACACTGTAAACACCGCACACGCACACGCGCACACGACACACGCACAGCGCACACGCGTCAGCACACAGCCGAGCCGCGGCTCGTGTGTAGAAAGAAGAAGGTACCGGGCACGTCGGCGTTTTCAGCGGTGAGGCCCGCGCCGAGGGCCGGGTTGAGGTGGACGGCGATGGCCTTGGCGGTGAGGAGCACGAGCACGGGTCGGATGCGCTTGCCCTGCAGCTTGAAGAAGTAGCTGGCCACCTTGGCCAGCAGCGGCCGCTCCGTGACGGCCTCAATCTGCTGCTGAATGCTGCCGTTGAGGCTCTTGACCTCCTTCTCCACCAGCCGCAGCGCGACCTTCATCGGGTCCTCCTCGCCGCCGAGGCCGGTGGGCAGCGCGCGACGCAGGAGGCCCTCGACCACCGATGAAGCGCTTCCGTCGTGGTGGGGCGCGTCGAGATCGAACGTCTGCCGTTGGTACTTGGACACGAACTTCTCGAGGCCCTCGACCGGCGTCTGCGCCGGTGTCGCGGTCGCCAGGTCCCGCCTTGCCATCGACTGCAGTCGCCAATGCATCACCACACAATCCATCCATGGATTAGATGGAGAGAGAATCAGATGCGGATTGATGATTGGGGGGGGGGATGTAAATTTGGGAGGGTGGGCACCGTGGAGGCGCAGAGGAGACTGCTGGGTCGGGCTGCACCGGAGACGATACACTGTGTGGCGCAGGTGGCCGTGGCGCGGCTGCCCAGCCGTAGCATCGTTGATCGTGACGCCATCTTCCTCATCTCTCTACTCGGATTAATCGATTTTCTAGAATTCTAATCTTCCGGCAATGCAATCGCTACTGCTACCGGTCCTCTTCCTTCTCTTTTATAAAGGCCGAGCACCAGCTCTCTCACGCTACCCGGCCGGGCTGATTGAGGTCGGACTCAGTACAGGTCTCTACCACGAATTTGGTCGATGAGGAAGGAAAACGAAGACGAAGCGAGAGCCCAACCTCCCGGTCGCACTGCAACACTACGCGAATTTTCATAGACTCCGTTGCGGTCGGAATTACAAAAATGTCTGTCCCTGCCTGTGGTCATCAGGCCTTGGCCTTCTTGCCCTTCTTGGTCTCCTCCTTGCCGGGCTTCTTCTCGTCGTCGGCCTTCTTGCCCTTCTTGGTGGTCTTCTCCTCGGCCTTGTTGTTGGCCTTGGCCTTCTCCTTCTCCTTCTCGGCCGCGGCCGCCGGCTTCTTCTCCTCCGGCTTGGCCTCCGGCTTCTTCTCCTCCTCCGTCTTCTTCTTCTCCTCGGTCGCCTTCTTCGCCTTCTTCTGCTCCTTGCCGTTGGGCTTCTCCTCGGTCGCCTTGGCCTTCTCTTCCTTCTCGGCCGCCGGCTTCTTCTCCGGCTTGGCCTCCGGCTTTCCCTTGGCCTTCTCCTTCTTGCTCTTCTCCTGCTTGGGTTCCTCGGTGATGACCGTCTTCTCCTCCTCCGTCGGCTTCTCCTCAGCGTCCTTCTTCTCCTTCCCCTTGCCCTCCGCCTCCTTCTTCTCGACGGCGGGAGCGGTGAGGTCGGCGTAGATGGCCTTCAGCGCGTCGTTGATCCTCTCGAACGGAGGGCGCACCTTCGGATTGGCGTCAATGCACTTGGCCGCCTGCGCACCACCACACCGCCATTAGAGCGCCTGCAGTGTGTGCGTGTGCGGTGGTGTATTTGCGTGCGTGCGTGCGATAGAGTTTAGATGGCCGTGATGGAGGGGAAGTGTACCAGTTCCCACAGCTCGGCCGGAGCGTCGGCGGGCAGCTTCTTCTTGAGCTCCTCGTGGTCCCTGAACTGGAACTCCTCCTTCTCGGTTCGCGCGGGCGGGCTACCGCGCGTGAGCAGCGAGTAGAGCACGAGACCGAACGAGTACACATCCGCGTCGTCTGCGTAGCTCTTCCTATTCAGCGGCTCCGGTGCAACCCTAAAATTTATAAATAAACAGAAATTAATCGTAAAAAGAACGAAGCGAAAAAAGAAAGAGAGAAAAGAGCGAAGCGTGGCCGTGGGGGCAGGGAACGCACCAGGTGGTGTAGGTGGTGCCGACCTTGAGGTTGGCGGTGGAGAGGGTCCTGGTGAGGGGTCCCTTGCCGAAGGTGGCCGACGAGAAGGCCTGCGCCGCCACTGAGCCCCAAAACACCAGATCGCCGACCTTGACGCTCGCATAGTCCTTGCCCACCTGTCCTCCGCGCCGCCCACCATTACCATCGCACACACCATCACCACCACACATGCGTGAGCTGAAGCATTCCTTCACGCCTGGTGCAAAACAGCGCAACGATTTTGTGTGCGTGTGCGTGGTGGTGGTGATGGTGTGTGCGTGTGCGTGTGCGTGTGCGTGTGCGTGTGCGTGTGCGTGTGCGTGTGCGTCAATGTCTTTTTTTACCAAGAGAATGTTGGAGGGCTTGAGGTTCTGGTGGTGGATGCCGCGCTTGTGGAGGTAGGCCGCGGCCTCGCTCACCTGCTGCGCGATCTTCACCCTGCAGCCCGCCACGGGAGCCTTATGTGTGAGGCAAGCCTCTCTCTCTCTCTCTTTTGTCCACCTACAATGCGGCCGGCCGCGGCTTGCGGGGAGGGAGAGAAGAAACGAACCGGAGGGGCCACGGGAACGCGGCCTCTTCGTCACGAAGCAGGGCGTGGAGCGGGGTGGCGTCCTTGACGTACTCGCAGATGAGGAAGGCCTCGTCGCCGTTCCGCACCATGTCCAGCACGTGCACCAGGTTCGGGTGCGACAGCGACCTTTTTTTGTCATATTTGTTGTATTTTTTGTAAATTGTTGCCCACCACCAACGGCGTTAGCGCATTATAAAAATAAGTGCATTACTATTGTAATATAAAAATAATTAATTAAAATTATAATGTAAATTAATATAATGAAATGGTTGGGGGGCGGGGGGGGGGCGATTGGTAGTACTTGACTTCGTAGAGCTTCTTTTGGAGGAATCGTTGGACGATGGGGGTGTCGGCGGCGACGAGCGTGGAGTCGAGCTTCTTGATCGCCACGGCGAGTTGGCCGCCAAACCAGCTGGTGCCCTCCTTGATACCCTCCCCCACCGACAAACTACTGAACTGGATCTCCATCTTCTTCTTCTTCTTCTCTCCCGTGTCCAGCAGTAACCCAAGTTCGTGGTCAGTGACACGAAATAAAAATTGGCCAATTACGATAATTCATTTACATTGTCGACAATTACACGGAAGACCTGGTCAAGCTTTTGCAGGGCCACCAAAGTTGGTGCGCCATCAACCAAAAGTGCGCCCAGTTGCAGACACAAACCAGAAAACAGGAAAAGACATCGTGTCACAACGCTTGACAGGTCCCAACTTTTTAGGCACGGCCAATGGAGTGGGCCCCCTCCCCCCCAAGGGACCAGAGCCAAAGTCCTTGGCAGGCCTCATTCCTCGTTTCCTTCTTCGTCTCGCCAAGTCGCCTGCATCGAACCACCAGTCCCAGTTCCCCCACACCGCTCATTGTCTCCCGCCCCACCACTGTCCCTCACTCGCTATCTATCTCCCCTGCCACCACCACCACCACCTTGGGCCAACCAACTTCTCCACCCCTACCCAACTCCACACACACACACTCACCTCCGCACACTCCACAGCTTCATCTCTTCTCTTCCTTCGACGCCCCAACAACGACACAACATCACAACGGCAGCAGAGCCCACAGCGCCCCAGGTTCAAGTCGAGGCGGCGATGGAGAGCAGCAGGGCGCCCTACACGGCGTTGGCGGTGTTTGTCAACAACCAGCAGGTGCTGAAGGCGCCCCTCGACGAGAAGAAGCCGCCGCTGGCCGACCCGGCGCTGGCCCCCGCGCGCCTCGACGAAGTGGACATCTTCGGCGGCCTGGAGGCCGTCAAGGAGGGACTCCTGTCGGTACTCGTCGTGGGCTGCCTGGCCGTCGTCGACGCTGTCGTCAACGGCTTCGCCCCGCCCAGCAGGAGCCGCGGCCTGGAGGAGGAGCAGCAGCACGACGACCACGGGATGGACGCGATGATGAACGAGAGCTGGATGCCGTCGTGGGGCCTGGGAGACCTGTCCTACTACAGCGACGAGACGTCGTCCCACGCGGTGTGACCAGTGGCCAACGTCGAGGACTGCGACCAGAGAGGAGGGCACAGAGAGAGCTCAAAGAGAACGTCTGCAGACACATGTATTTATTTTACAGCACCAATAGGCCGTCATCGGACCTAAAAAAGGGAAACGCTGCGACGCACGTGTGAGAGTGACACGTGACACCCAAGGGCACTGGTTGGTTTCTTATTTACAGTGCAACAAGGGCTGTGGGTGTTGCTGTGGGTGGGTCAGCGTAGGGGCGTGAGGGTGCGCTGGTTGGGGGTGGGCTGCAGCTTGCCCTCGACTTCGCCCGATCCGCCCATCGCCACCGACACGGCGCAGCTCCCGGCCGTCATCGCCGGCGACGATGGCAAAGCCGCGGGCTCTGTCGTCGTCACATTCGCCTCCCGCAGCCTTGTATCCACCACCACTACATCCGCCCATCGTCTGGTCTCTTCGTTCTTCTTCTTCTTGTCCGTCTCGTCGCCTTGGCCGGGCTCATCGAAGTTGTGGTCGGGGTGGCTCGACAGCCGTTCGTGCCCTTTCATCTTGATGCGCTGCTCGGTCTCCTCGGAGAGATGGCGCCTGACGGCCAGCCGGCTCACGCAGTCCTCGCGGCCCTTCCAGTCGTTCTCGCCGCTGCTGCACGCGTGGTAGGTAGGGTGGTGGCCGCTCGTGGTCGCTGCCAGCAGCAGCGGAGTGGTCTCGCCCTTGGTCCACTCGGTCATGACGGCGCCGCGGTTGTTGAGCTGGCAGCTGTCCTCGTCCTCCTCCTCAACCATCACGCCCTCCTCCTCGGCCGTCTCCAGCTGTCGCGATCGCCTCTTCCGCGTGATCGCCGCCACCCAGCTGAACAACACGAACACTGGCATCGACACCTACCCATCAACAGTCGTGTGCTGGGCGGTCAGTATGCTGGGCGTTGAGTGTCGTGTCGTGTCGTTGAGAACCATGACGACAGAGGAGAGGTAGCTGGCGGAGAGGGCGAGGAGGAGGGAAAGCGGCTGCCCCAGCCCCGCGCCGAAGAGGATGGCGTAGAGGGTGCCGAACGCGATGCAGTAGGTGGAGGCGCTCAGCCCTCCCAGCATGATCGGTCCGATTGCCCCTGGGCTCGGCACCCACCAAGAGTGCATCACGTGACGTCAGCAACAAACCTTGAGCGCCCGGGTGTGGCTGCGGTCGTCATTGGGTACCTGCGACAACCCTCTCGCCGCGGCTGATCCACAGACTGACGAGGCTTGCGAGGGCGATGGCGGGAAACCCGGCGCCGATGCCGGCGAGGGCCGGGTCCCATCGTGAGACCAGCACGGCTGCGCTGACGACCGAGGCGGCGAGCGAACCGCGCAGCGCGTAGGTCCCGCTCGAGACCGCCTTCTCGCTCTTGGGCACCGGCGCTGCCTTGATGCACGCCACGGGCGCGCTCAGCTAGTGAGGCAGGCGCGACGAGAAATTGATGAGGTAAGACTGCATTCTTAAGCCTTAGGGAGTGCGGTGCGGCGTACAGCAAAGTTGCAGAGGAGGGCGCCGCCGCCGATGGCCTGAATGGGCATGTGGGCCACCCGCTGCAGGGCGCCGATGGCGAAGTAGCACACGACGGCCCCCGACAGCCAGCAGAACAGGGAAATGGCCACCTGCGCAGCATCACCACGAAAACGTGGGATAGGAGAGTCTTGTCGCGTTAAAACGGACGCCTTCACCACGCAGGGCTCGCACACAATCGAGATTCGACAAATCCACACACGACACACGGCACGGTACGGCACGACACACACCACGACACGCGCACACAACACGCACACGGATCACTGCACGGCGAATTTGATCAATTAAACTGTTGTGGAGTCAAAGCATAGTAAGGGAAAAAGGGATAAATGGGGTACAGTGATGGGCAGGCGACGGGGCCAGGGCTTGGGCAGCGCCAGGGGCAGGATGCGCCACATCACCAGGAACGTCGACGCCAGGAATCTGCGCGTGGTGTGGTGTGGCGTGGCGTGAGTCGTGTCTGGTCGCCACAGTGTGGTGTGTGCGACGAATTGATTGAGGAAATGGAGCGTACATGCCGACGGGGGAGATCCACATGGCCTGGTTGAGGGCGGTGACAGAGTGGTTGCAGGCGAGGGCCATGCCGAGGCTGAGTGGAATGACGAGGGTGGGGGTAGAACTGACGAAGCCGCCAACCAGTCCACCCTACAAGCCGGTAGAAAAGAAAGAGAGTCGAAAAGAGAAAGGGGCGGGGTAAGAACGCGCCGAGAGGTCGAGACCGAAACCCGAGAATCGAAATGCGATGCAGCGCGACAAAAAGAACGAAAGCGACAGAAAGAACGAATGGGGGGGGGAGATGTACCCATGTGGCGACGGTCTTGGTGAGGGCGATGGCGATGAGGCCAGCCAGGAGGGCAGAGCTCAACACGTTGAGAGCGAACAGGACCGTCGCCGCCATGGCGACCATGGTTTCCTCCATTCTGTCGGTTGGTGCGTGCGACCGATCAGTCTGAGCCTACGGCTCGGGGCTGGCCCGATGCTGTTCCTCAGCTCCTACGTGCGTCTCCCCAGCGCTTCGTCCTTCGCTTTCGCTCTTTTAGGTCCGGACACTTGTCTCTCGAGGCCAGTCCGATTCGGGTTGTGGTGGTGATGGGGGCGATGGCGTGGCCTGATCAGGGGGGTAGCGTGGAAGAAAGAATGGCCAAACCACCTGGACCGTGGGCGCACCACCTTCACCCTTTCTTTCCTCCTTGTCCACACACCCTCCCCAAAGCTTTCCACTTCTGGCCCGGTGCCTACTCTCGTCAACGCCTGATTGGTCCTGTGGTTAAAGCCTGGCGAAGCATGACTGGTCAGGTCTATAGAACAGATCCCCGTAACCCCTCGCTTTTCCTCACCTTTCCGCCACCTTCCCGCCTGACGTGGCCATCTTCTTCTTCTTCATCGTAGCGACGAGCGTGCAGAGCGGAGAAGAACGAAGAAGAATGGGGTTGATATCCTGATCAATCAGAGGGCGAGGGGGAATGTGCGGAGGAGTCCGCTCTTGAGCCCGACGAGCAGGAGGCGGTCGTCGTGTAGGCCCAGGGCGGTGACCTCGTCGGAGATGCTGGCGCCCGCTTCGCTCGCGCCGCCGGCGCCGCGCTGCGCTCCCATGTCCATCGAGTCGCGCACGGAGAGGTCGTCGAGGTTCCACAACACCACCAGCCCGTCGCTCCGGCCGCTCACCGCGTATCGCCCATTGCGCGTGAAGACCATCGACTTGACGTACGCGTCGCCGCCATCGCTTGACGACGAAGAGGATGAAGGCGAGGGCAGGTCGTGCTTCATGGCGAGCAGGCGGCCGTCGAGGGCGTGGAGATAGAAGATGCCCTGTTCGCCGCAGTAGGAGACTACCTTGCCCACGCGCTCGCCCGTGGCGGTGCGGTGGCCGATCACCTTGATGTGGGTGATGGCGCGCAGCGGCCGCGACGACGCCTGCGAACCGCTAGCCGCCGCCTCGGTGGCATCGCCGTAGTAGAGTGATGCCATGATGACACCCGTGTCGACGTCAAACACCAGCGCAGTGCCGTCGTTCGATCCTGAAGCGCACACGTTGAGCTGTGCGTAGTGCGTGTCGTGCGGTGAGACAGATTGATGCAACAGTTGATGATTGACCAAAGGAAAAGTGGGTGGGTCTGGCGTGCGTACCTCGGCGGAATAGTCGCAGCAGGTGATGGCGTCGTCGTGGCCCACGAGCGTGAACTTGTAGACGAGACGAGGCAGCGGCAGTTCCTTGCCCGCAAAAATGCTCGAGAAGAGGCCCTGTAGTCGCGGAGGCCGTACGGTCACCAAGAATGACGAAAAAAGAAGCCAAGTGCAATAAGGCATCGTGCTCTATCTACCTGTTGCTTCGTTTCGGGCGGCTGTATGTTCCACAGGATAAGCGTAGCGTCCTTGGCGCCCGTCAACAGCGTGTGGCCGTCCGCAGAGAGCGACAGGCATGTCACCACGTCTCTGTTTGACCAGTATGTGAGGCCGCGATACATCACACACATGGCACACACTCGCAACGTACCGGTGTCGGATGAAGCGAAGGGCGGCCGAGCCATCCTCCATGTTGCCCACCACCACGCTGTTGTCCCAGTTGGCACCTGGGGGCAGATGCTATCGGTCAGCATATCCGTTGTTTGTTCTCATACACGGCGTGAGCGCAATACCGTGGATGATGGCCAAGCCGCGCTCGCCGATGGGGAGGAAGGCGATGGGCGGCGTCGCGAAGGCGGTGGTGGAGAGCGCCGGCGCGCCGAGCTGAGGCATCATCATGAGGTGTGAGTAGTAGTGGTGGCCCCGCGATGCGTTGCGGTCCGGCAGTAGCGTGTAGTCCGTCCGGCCCGCCGGCTGAGGCGCGTTGGGCTTGCGCCTCTGGCCGTCGCCCTCCTGAATCGTGTGTAGCGACGCCGCGAAGTCGTCGTAGAGCAGGTTGACGTGGCCCGTCCGCTCCCACACGAAGATGTGGGTGATCTCCGGCCCGCGCTTGCGCAGACCGTCCTTCTGGGCTGCCTTGGCCGACGGCTGGGCAGCGACGATAGACTGCCCCTCCTGCCGCGGGAGATAAGCCGAGTTGCGGGCGGTGAGGAGGATGGCCGGCGGTAGGTCGAGCGTGGTGCCAGCCGCGGTCGGGTTTACGGCCGGCGGGACGGGAATCTCGTAGGGCACGTAGGGCCGCCACTCATCGGAGGTCTCGAGGGCGCGCTCGCCCTGGAAGAGCGAGGTGAGCTCGGCCCAGCGGGCCTCCATGCCCTCCCAGGCGCGGCGCAGCTCGGTCTCGTAGTCGTCGCGGTGCTTGTGCTCCTCGTTCCGCCACCGGTCGATGTTCTCGTCCAGCAGCTGGCCGAACTCGACTCGGAGCTGCGCTTCGAGGCTCGTCTTGGCCTGCATCTCCGCCAGCACCTTGCCCTCGATGTCCCTGCATGCCGCCGGATGGTGTATGGTGTGTGTCGTAAGATGAGGTCAACCGACGGCGATCAGTGGGCCGCTGGGACGTACTGAAGCATCTTGCGAAGGCTGTCAGCGAGCTTGGTGATGCCGGCGTGCTCGTGGGCGATGGCCGCGCCCATCGGACCGATCAACAAAAACTCTGCGTGGCGGGCGAGCGTGCGTGTGGTGTCAGCATACGACAAAGGGCAGCCAGAGCCAATAGGGCAGGCACGTGCCTGAGGAGCCAGATGCGAGGCCTTGCATGAAGTAGGGCAGCAGGCTCTCGTCGTCCAGCTGCTCCAACACCTGCTTGCTCTGCTCGATCATCTGCTGCGCTCGGGCCTGCTCGGGGTCCAGCTGTTGCTGCTGCTCGTCAAGTTCGGCCGATGTGAACCCGAGGCACCGGTGCTTGAGGTCGACCAGTAGACTCTTGAACAGCGGGAGGATGATCTTGGCTCCGCGGCCTCCGCTGTTCTCGTGCGAGTGCTTCATCGCCCGGAAGAGGAATCCAATCACGAAATACCTGCGTTATGTTGCGTGCAGTGGTGTCGACGAGATGAGAACGGAGATGGTATGGTGTCATCATGGCGTACCTGGCCAAAATGCCCTGCAGCGGGTTGAGATCATACTGCGATTCCGCACCCACGAACCGCCAGCCCAGTCGCTCGATGCAGCCCTGATAGATCTGCTCGGTCTCTTGCGTGCGCTGAATGGCACCATGTAAGCCATCAGCTGACTAGACACGCTAATAGCGTGTGGCCGTGTGTGTGTGTGTGTGTGTGTGTGTGTGTGTGTGTGTGTCATACCGTGTAGAGGTCGTGTCGCTTGAGGGCCAGGTAGTCCGCGGTGGCGGTGAGAATGGCATCCTGCGCGTCGGGAGACAGGCCACGGCCGGACGCCACCTCGTTTCGCACGATCGACTCCAGGCTCTCAAGCGAGCCAACGCCGATCGTCTCCTTCTCGTTGATCAACGAGCTACCCCCAGTCCGTGTCCTTTAATTGACCAGTGCATAACAGACCTGTGGATGGTGCGTAGTCATACCAGTCGGCCTCGTGCAGAGTGGTGAGCGAAAGGCGCACGGCGAATCGCTCGTTGAAGGCCTGGAGCTTCTTATGTATCTTCTCCACGCTCGGGTTGGGTGTGGCTCCGTAGCCGCTCTTTATGCAACACAAAAGTGGGCGGTGTGAGTGCAGCTTTGATCGAGACTGTCGAAATTAACCAAGAGTGACTCATAGGTGGTGAGTACCCGCCACTGTTCGATTTTCTGCGTGAATGAATCGATCAGCTTGAGCGTCTCCTGGCCGAACCGGAGGTCTTCCCATTGGCCGTCTTCGTTGTAGTGCAAGGCCTGAAAGAACGGGTCACTAGCAACAGACAACAAGACCACCTGGTGAGTAGTGCCAAGCATCATGTGGCGTACGATGGCTGTGGGTACATCTGCTGAGGCAGGGGAATGGCCGAAGGCGAGGGCGAGTAGAAGATGTACTCCTCCACCAGCTTGAGCCATGTGAGCCAGTTCGTCGCGCGCACGACCGACGCAACCTCCTCGGCTTCCTTTTCCTTGTCTGCCGTCCCGCACACGCACAGCATGTAAGCGAACACGAACGCACGTGACACGAACGCGAGTTGGGCAGGGTAGCAGGTACGGAAGGTCAACTGGCGCTCTCGCCTCTCCTTCTCTCGCTCAAGATCACGCCTGGTGGCCTCTTGCTGGTGGTGCGTTGTGCGCGGTAGCGAGTGGGTAGCGCTGGTCGAGCGGCCGGGCCGAGCCCCGGGCCGCGGGGGTAGCGGCGGAGTTCCGCTGACCTCGCCGCCACCGGCCCCCAGCAGCGCGAACTCGCCGGCGATGTCCGCGACGCCAGGGGGAGCGGAGGAGGCGAGCGAGTTCAGCAGCCCCTGCGGGTCGAATGCGCGAACGGAGTGGGCCGTGAGCGAGAGCAGCCGCTTGTGCAGGTGGCCGCAGAAATCGGTCCAGTCGAAGAATCCGCCCTTCTCGCCAAAGTATTTACACAGCGACTGCGTCTCGCGCAGGTGGCTCTTGGCCTGCCGGGTCGCGGCGGCGGCCGATGACGGCGAGGAGGGGGATGACGACGAGAGCGAGGCGGCCGAGATGACATGGTTGAGGAGGGTGACGAAGAAGTCGAGGATCTGCGGGAAGAGGGCGTTGTTCTTGCCCAGCAGGCCGAACAGCCAGGCCTTCCACTGCCAGGTGCCGATGTTTCGGGTGTGGGTCGCCCCACCGGCCGGGCCGATGAGCGACGACTCGAGGAAGTCAGCGCGGTTGCGCTGCGACTGGACCAGCAGGAAGAGGAAGTCGCGCAGGAGCGCCGTGTGAAGCTCGGGGTCGGAGTGGCCGCCCTCGACCACCAGCTCGAAGATGATCGGGATCACGCCCGCGTTCTTGAAGTGGCCGTTCTCCCCGCCGGCTTTCTTGTTGAGGGTGGCGTCGACAGACTTCTTGGGCGGCAGCGGCGGCAGCGGTGAGTAGGGCGACGCCGGAGCGGCCCCGCTGGAGTGATCGCCGAAGGGTGATGACGTGTGGCGCGGGGAGAACGATGGGCGCACGGGGGAGAAGCTCGGGGGCGACGATATGGCCTCGTAGGCTGTCTCACTGCCTAGCAGCAGCGACATCAACGCCGCGTAGATCGTGGGAGTCATGGGCGAGCTCTGCA
>CDFC01046388.1:0-10044 GCA_000826385.1 Acanthamoeba rhysodes | reverse complement strand
ACCGCCGCGATGGCCTTCTTCCTGCTGGCCACCTTCTATTTATTGATCGACGTCTTCCCCATCTGGAGCGGCTCACCCTTCCGCTTCATCGGTACCCCCACCACCACAGCCCTTATGTTGCGATGAGTCATCGTCCTTTCGGGCACCAACGCCGACCTGTGGTGTGCCGCGCATTCCAGGAATGAACCCGATCCTGATCTACTTGGGTCATGAGATCCTCAACGGCTACATGCCGTTCAGCTGGGACCCCTACGGCGACAACACCCACCGCATGAATCTCGCAATGAACCTCACCGGCATGTCCATGTGGTGTCTCATCGCCTACTGGATGTACTGCCACAAGTTTTTCATCAGCATCTGAGTTCACACGTTTTGTATCTTCCTCTTCCTCCTCCTCTTCTTCTTCTTCTTCAGCCACTTGGTGTTTTCGCTCCTCATAAAACGTTTTACTTACCACCCAGCTCACCGCCTTACGGAGGGGATTGGTTGATGCGCGGCTTCGAGCTCGCGATCCCTCCTCGGGAATGTCGCCGCCAAACCCAGACGGCAGAACCGAGAAGCCTCGATCAAGGCGGATGGTGCTCCCTGTCCGCTGCTCGGCAGCTCTCGCCCGCGTCGCCCGCGTGCCGCATCCGATGGGTTGGCTTGCAGCCAGGCCGAAAACCGAGGAAACCAGGGAAGGCGCCAACCACAGAAAACGATAAAAACAGAAATTCGGCCAAGATTTCGTTGACCAGGAGTCCTGGTACGAGGGACCCTCCCTCACCCTCGGCCTCTTCTTCTTCTTCTTCCTTCACCAACCAACCGCCCAAACACAACACACCACACCACCACACCACCACACCACCACATCACATCAGGAACAACGTTCACTAACTCTGTACGAGAGCGGTAATACTCCCCAACCGGCCGAAGATGGAAGACACGCACAGAGCAGAGCAGCAGCCACTACTCGACCAGGAGATGAGCAGGCAGGAGGAGGAACACCAAGTGGCTGAAGAAGAAGAAGAAGAAGAAGAAGAGAGGCGCCCGGTCGTGCTGTACAAGGGCATCCAGCAGAGGGAGGCCAGCCAGCTGCAGTGCCCCATCCACAAGGGGCTCATGCACGACCCCGTCGGCACGGGCAAGTGCAAGCACGTCTTCTGCCGCTCGTGCCTGGCTTCGTGGGTCGCGCTCCAGGGCCACTGCCCGCTCGACGCCAACCCGGCTCAGGTCGATCAGCTCGTCCCCGCCGACGCCGCTGTCGAGAAGCTCAACAGCCTCCTCATCCACTGCAGGGTTCGGCTCCCGCCCAGACCACACAGCAGAGTGAACGACACTAATGCGGTGGGCGTGTGTGTGGGTTTAGTGGGGAGTTGTTCAAGACGAAGAGACTGGCGCATGGGTGGCGGCCAGCGGCGAGGGCTACTGCCCGGCGCTGATCACCATCGGCGACCGTAAGGCCCACGAAGACAGCTGCGCCTACTGCCCCGCGGTTCTGCAGACTGACGAGGCCACCAGCGGAGGAGCCGCGGGCCAGCTGATGAACCGGCTGCAGTTCCCGCAGGTGCAGGTCAACGTGGACCAGGCCATGCAGGCCCTCAGGACCAACCTCACCCGGTTCGAGCGCGTGCTGGCCGAGCGCATGGACGTGCTCCTGGCCCAGGTCCGTTCGCTCATCGAGGAGCAGAACATCCACCGTCTCCGCTCTGGTGCCAGCGGCGCCATGGCCAACTTCAAGTGCGCTTGCGCCCTGCTCCTGCTCGGCAGCGTCACCAAGATGTGCGTCTGGGACTAACGCGCGGTCCACATCAGGGAGGAGATGGAGGCTGCCATTGCCGGGCTCATGGAGAAGCAGGCGCCGTTGTTCAGGAGCATCGCGACCAAGAGCGAGTCCCTTTGCTCGGAGGCGAGCAGCGTGGCACGGGCCAAGGGCAACGCCCTGTACGAGGGCGCCGTGCACATGCGCCACCAGGCGGCCGTCGCCGGCGGCGAGGCCATCAACAGGCTCGACGTGCTGGCCCAGGAGTTGATGGGCGAGGTCAAGCTGGCCCTCATGCGCAGCCTCGAACCCGAGTCGTGCCCCACGCCTCCCCCGCCTCCCCCTCCCGACTGCGTGCTCGAGGAAGAGCAGGAGGCCGAGCCTCAAGAGGAAGACGAGCAGGAGCAGGAGGCCGAGCCGCAAGAAGAAGAAGAAGTGGAAGAGGCGCAGCCTCACGTGACCGCACCGGCCTCAGTGACCGTGGAGGACGCCGAATGGGACGACTGCCCTTCCTGGATCCCCGTACGCCCAACCACGGTTCTCTCTGGCTTCTTCGTCACCAGCTGGTCAATGGGCTCACTTTCTTATCTTCACAATGTTCGTTGTAGCAGGCCCAGCCCACGCTCCACGCTCCTCCGCGCTATCCGCCCCCGCCTCCTCCCCGATCGGCCAAGATGCACACCCACTGAGCGCAGCAGACGGCATCCCGAGGCCTCGTGGTCTCGCCCTTTCCTCTCTCTCTCTCTCTCTTCTCTCCACCTGCACACCCCCCTCCCAACTTTACAGCTCGAGATCGGCACTGAGTTGACTGCAAGTCGTGTACACACCTCTCCACCTCCAAATACAACGCTTTCCTTTTTCCGACATGATGTGACAGAGTGGGTGGAGTCGACAAAAAAGGGAAAGGGCGCCAAAAGCATCATTGCGTAGAGGGAGACGAGAAGGAAGTAGAAAGCGAAGAAGAGGATGCAAGACGCGGGGCAACAAGTGCTTCAACTGACGTACTTTGGGGTGCGCGGCTCATGCGACAAGGTCCGGTTGCTGCTGGCTTTGGCGGGCCTCGAGTACCGGGAGATCGTCGTGCAGGGCAGAGGTACTCTCCCGGCCTACCGCAGTGTGAGCTCCTCCTCCAACGATGAGAGCACCGTGCAGAGTTCGCAGGTGTGAAGCACTGCTACGAGTTCGGCCAGTTGCCACTACTCGGTGCGTTCTCATGCTTCACCTCCCCCCCCCTCTACCAAGGCGGCTAAGGGAGCAGAGCAGAGGACGGAGAGACACGAATCGTGCAATCGAACGCCATCGTTAGGCACCTGGCACGCAAGTGCAACATGTACGGTACAACTGCCAAGGAGATGGCCGAGTGCGACATGTGGGTACGTGGTGGGCCGCATCGCTACTTGCTCAGGTACTCAGGTCAACTTCTCTCTATAGATGGAACAGCTGGAGGAGGTGCAGCAAGCGCTATGGAATGCCGACTTCATGAAGGTACCTCACACTGGATTCTTATGTGTTACTATAGGCTCGAGTCTGAAAGCCGCGCGGCTACAGGACTGCTCAGAGTTCAAAGAGGCGCATCTCAAGGACAAGTTCCTGCGCGGCTACTTGGCATCAGCTCTCGAAGGCCTATGCCGCGTCATGGCCAAGAACAAAACGATGCATCTCGTTGGGGACAAGGTACATTGCCCGCGAGCGGCTCACTGTGCTGCCTGTGCGCCACCAATGATTACTGACGTGTTTCTCCCTGGCACCAGTTGACGTTTGTGGACACGATGCTCTTCTCTCTTCTGGAAGCCATCGACCGTGAGCTTCCCCACGCACTCTCCACCTTCCCCTTGCTCATCTACTTCCGCGATACTATCAAGCGCCTGCCCCGCATCGCCGCCTTCTGCAACTCGGGAAGAAGGTTCTAGGAGAAGCTTGTAGCAGCGGGCCTCTCCGTTGACAACTGGTGCTGGGTGGGGTTCGTGATTGGTTCGAGTTGCCAATCCCTCCTTGTTCCTCTTGGCTTGGGGGTCATGCGTTCAAATCCTGGCCATAGCACGCCACCAACTCAAGGGCTGAAATGACTGTAACAACCCCATAAAATTGAACAACACCAACCCAAAACTTTTTATTAGCTGTTGGGAAATGTAATGGCCAGGATTCAAACACATGACCCCCAAGCCAAGAGGCATGCTTGGCATTCCACACTGTGTGAGGGGATGCATCTGTGGATGTGAAAGGATGACTCTGACCCTTTTTCACAAACTATCTGGCAGCATGTACAGATTGTCAGGGCTGTAACACCAGCATATACACACTTCTGCACATAATATGAGAAATGTGAACAGAAAAATGTGCAATAAAAGCCTTCCATTTCATCCTCCACTTCTGTGCATATTCTGAAAATGTGGCCTCAGCTTTACTTGATATGTACACCATCATGAAAAAGCAAAAATGTTTGCCTTACAGATACTTGATTTTAGTGCTAAGCAAAATGGGTCACTGACCCTTTTTCATGAACACTTGGTTAGTTAATGCTTGGTCACTCTCACCAGTCACTCTTGATCTGCTTCCATTGTGAGGTGGCCTTTCTTACAGATCTTGAGGAGTTGGAACTTGCCAACATGGATGGGGAGGGGGATGTTGGAAGGGGACTTCTTCAACCTGGCCAAGCTGTGGGTCCACTCTCACATGTTCCAGTTACCTGGCCAATGTACATTGTGCACACCCACACAAGCCTCCTGTTAGCAGATAACTGACTGGAAACTGTAGGATACAAAGTAGTTCGTTGTGCTTGACACATGGAAGTGCCTTCGTCAGAATGTCGGTGGGCATTGTGCTCGTCAGCTCATGCTTGAGAACAATGAGACCCTGGGTGATGGAATCGCAGACGTGGTGTAGTTTGATGTCGTAGTGCTTGATTCTGGAGTGGAAGGTCATTTGTTGTTGATTGGCAATCACAATCATGCTCTGGTTGTCATTGTGGATGATGATTGGTGTCAATTCATCAATGCCAAGACTGGAGAAGAATTTCCTGATGTAGATTGCCTGCTTGGTCACTTCAGAGACCATGTTGTACTCAGCCTCAGTGGAGGAGAGGGCAACAGTGGTCTGGGCTTTCAATGTCCACATTATGGGGCCTCTGGTGAGGATGAAGAAGTAGCCAGAGATGGACTTGCGGTCAATGGGATTGCCTCCCCAGTTGGCATCGCAGTACCCAACAGGAATGAAGTCGAGTCAAGTGACCATGGGTGGGCGACAATAGGTGATTGCCAGGTCGCACAAGCCCTTGAGGTAGCAAAGGAGCCTTTTTATGGCTGTCCAGTGGCTCTCGTCATAGCAGGCGACAAAGCGTGAGAGGTAGCTGACTGTGAATGCGATGTCAGGCCTGGAGGCGATGGCGATGTAGAGTAGTTTCCCTATTGCCTGACGATATGGGATTCTGGAGTTCAAGTCCGTTCTCCATTGGTGTGGATGCAGGGTTGCAGTCCAACATGTTGAGCGTTTGGAGTAGTTTGGCGATGTGTCCTCTCTGACGTAGTTGCATTACTCCTTTCTCTCTATTGTAGTCAATTTCTACGCTGAGAATTGATGTTGCTACTCCGAGGTCTTTCATCATGAACTTGCTGGAGAGAGTGTCCTTGATGGCGTTGACGTCGTCGTGATGGGTGATGATGAGGCAATTGTCGATGTAGATGGAGATGATGGCCAATCTCCCCCCCATTTGCCTGACGTAGACGCACGGGTCGCTGTGGGTGGGGAGGAATCCTTTCAAGCGAAGGTGAAGATTGATCGTTCAGTTCCAGAGGAGAGGGGCCTGCTTCAGACCGTATAGGCTCTTGTTGAGTTTGCAGACCCAGTCTGGGTGTTTGGGGTCAATGAACCCCTTGGGTTGGTGGACATATACCTCCTTGTTGATGTCAGTGTGCAGGAACACGGTTGTCATGTCCATGAGGTGGATGGCCAGGTTGTGGAGCATGGCGTAGGCCAGTAGCTTGTGCAGTATCTCCATCCAGACAACCGGAGCGTACATGTTGTCATAGTCAACGCCATATATTTGGGAGTAGCCCTTAGTGACGAAGCGCACCTTGGCGCAGTCGACCATGCCGCTGGCCAGCAACTTGATTTTGAAGGTCCAGCACAAGTTGATGAGGTTGCTACCATCAGGTAGCAGGCAGAGGATCCAGGTGGCGTTGTCAAGTATGGAGCGAATCTCCTTCTGCATGGCAATTAGCCAGAGGTGAGCTTCAGGCGACGCCATGGCCTCACAGAAGTTACAAGGCTCTATGTGAGACTTGAGCTGCATGATGTCGCACATGGCAATGAGACATTTCAGAGCGTTGTGCATGCATGTGCTAGGAGGACATGGCAGCAGATTGCATTTGCTCTTGGGTTTGTCAGGCGGTGCTGACGCGGGGAGTGGTGTGTCTGCAACGTGCTCAGGGCTGCAGATGACGCCATGGGTGAGCTCACAGTCACAAGGTGAGGTGGGAGGCAAGCTGATTGGTGATGGTAGCTTGATTCCCCCGATCATGTCCACAATTGACAAGTCCAGTTCAATGCAATGTGGAAGAGGGCCTTGCTCGCCCAGCAGTGAGGTGTCCATGGTTTCATCCATGCCAGGTTCAAGCTGGTTGTTGACAATCAGCGCTGGTGGGTTGGGCGCTGTGATGTTGTGGTCATTGGGTGCAGAGGCAGGTTGGGAGACCAGGAGCTCAACAATGAACATGACATTGCATGACATAGTGGTCATGCGTGAGCTGGGTATCCACATCCAATGCATGGTCTGGTTGTGTGTGGGTCCAAGGTATTGGGCCTTGACTCCATGTGGGTCCAGCTTGTTGCATTTGTGCTTGGGCTGGAGCAGGTGTGCACATGCGCCAAATGGGTGCAGATGACCAAGCATGGGTGGGTCACCATGTAGCACCTCATGTGGTGAGCAGTCGTTGTTGGCACACGTGGGAGAGTGTGACGTTGCATGACATAGTGGTTGTGTGTGAGCTGGGTATCCACATCTGATGCGTGGTCTGGTTGTGTGTGGGTCTGAGGTATTGGGCCTCAACTCCATGTGGGTCCAGCTTGTCATGTTTGTGCTTGGGCTGGAGCAGGTGTGCGCGTGCGCTGAATGGGTGCAGATGACTGAGTGTGGGTGGGTCACTGTGTAGCACCTCATGTGGTGAGCAGTCATTGTTGGCATGCATGGGAGAGTGATTGTGGATGTGCACAGCAGTGGCGATTGCTTCTGCCCAGAATGAGCATGGGAGACTGGAGGAGAAGAGCATGGCTCTCACCATCTTGACTATGGTGTGATTGAACCACTCTGCCACACCATTGTATTGGGGTGTGTACAGTGGAGAGGGTGTGTGCTCAATGCTGGAGGCGCGTAGGAATGCTTGGGTGTTGTGTCCGGTGTACTTGCTGCCATTGTTGGACCACAGGACGCACACTTGTGTGCTGGTGGGCATGGAGGCAACGTAGTCGTGGAGACAGTTGAGTGTTTTGCTCTTTTCCTTGAGGAAGTAGATGGTGGCGTGCTGCGTGTAGTCATCAATGAAGGAGACGAAGTACAGGTGGCCAGTGAATGAGTGTGTTGGGAAGGGTCCACAAATGTTGGAGTGAATGAGGTGCATTGGGGTGTCAGACCGGGGCGTGGGACTGATGCTGATGGTCTTATGATGCTGCTTGGCTTTGATGCAGGTGTTGCAGGAGGAAAGTTCTGACCCTGGTGCCAGTGTGATGTTGGTGGTGGCCGTGGCGGCCAGCTTCAGTTGAGCGGTGCTGATGTGCCCCATGCACAGGTGGAGGTGGTCCAGGGTGATGAGGCTGTGTGGGCCGTGCATGTGGATGTGTGTTGTGAGGGCCTGGTGGCTGAATGGGGACAGGTCGACGATGAGCATGTTGCACTCTGTCCATGTGACCAGTGGTGGTAGCGACGCCTGAGGGTGACAGATGACGGCGCTGTTGCGGTCCAGGAGAATTGTGTAGCCTAGCTGGATGAGGCGGCTCATGGACAGCAGGTTCTTTGCTAGGTTGGGTATGTATAGCACCCCTTTCAGAGTGATGGTGACTGAGTGGTTGTGTGTGAGTGTGGTGGCCTGGATTTGTCTGCTGCCATGCACTGCAAGTGTGGCGTTGTTTCCAAGGATGACACTGTGTGTTGGGCATTTGGGGTTGAATGAGCTGAGCCACTTGCATTGACATGTCATGTGGGTTGACGTGCCTGAGTCCAGATACCACACATTGTGCTTGTCATCTGTGGTTTGTGTGCTACTGATGAGTAGCATCTTGATGGGTGGTGGGGGCTGTGTGGTGGTGACGTTGGCTCATTCCTGTTGGAGGAGAGTGGCCTTATGCTTTGTGTCGCACTGATTGATGCTGTGGCTGTTGTGAGTGCAGTAGAGGCAGTTCAGCGCAGGGTTGAATGGGAATTGACGCTGCTGTTGCTGATCCTTGCTGGAGCTTGCGCTGTTGTTGGATGAGGAGCTACTGTTGTTGTTGTTCTTTGGATGGTGATCCTTCTTCTTGCCTGTGGTTGCTGGGTGGGCTGTTTGAGATGACTGGCCTGAGGCGCTTGTGGATGGCTTTGGTTGTTGCGGTTGAGTGTTGGAGAAGAGGAGTGAGTTGTGTCCTGCGTTGGTGTTGCTTGCTTTGTTCATGATTGATGATTTGTGTTGAAGAAGCGCTGATCTAGTGAAGTTGAGTGTCACCTCTGCCTGTGTGTGAATGATGGTGACTATCCCTGAGTATGATGGGGGTAGGCTGTGGAGGATGAAGTGGATTTGCCATGTGGGCTTGAACTTGTGTTCCTTGGTTGTCATCTGCTTGATGAGGACGTTGATCCTGTTGATGTAGCTGATGATGGTCTCTGACTTGCTCATTCTGATGTTGGTGAGCTCTGTGAAGTCGTGTAGGTTGTGATTCACGTCAGGACTATTGAAGTGATGTATTATGGCCTTGTATGTGGCGTTGGGTGTGGCGGAGTCCCTGGTGAGTGAGTGTAGAGGTCTGTTGAGAGACAGGTTGATCATGGAGAGAGCGGCGTTGACCTGCTGTTGATAGTTGTTGAGTTGACGTCTGGCCTTGAACATGGCCCCTTTGGTGGGAACAACTTGTCCAGTGGCCACTGGTATGACTGGTATCTCTTCCTTGCCCATTGTAATGTGCCATAGGTTCTGCCCTTGAAGTTGATTGGTGATGTTGTCCTTCCAGGTGTAGTAATTGGAGGTGCTGATGAGCTTGATGTTAATACTGTCAGTAATTGTTGTGGTCATTTTCATAACATGACAGGGCCCATAACCTGTTAGCAGATAACTGAAGGGAGGAGTGGATGAAGTTGATGTATTGATACAAAAGACAAGTAAGTCAAATGGAGTACAAGTATTTAAGTGTGGGGTTGGAATGTATGGAACGCATAGCATGGTAACCAGATGACCATGGAGAGTGATTCTTCCAACACCTCCTCCTCCCCTCCATTCATATTGGTGCCACAGCCCAACCAAAAATAACACACTGACTGATAAATTGCACCTCTTTACAGCCAAAGGGCTTTTTGTTTCTTCTTGAAGGACGGGAGAGGTCTCAGCGGAGGTCAAGTGCGCCAACTGCACCCAACCAGCGGAGAAGTTCTGCGAGCAGTGCGGAAGCGCCCACCTGTGCGTGTCGTGCGATCGTTCCTTCTGCTGCGGAGCCATGTTCGCGTGGCGTCGTCCGACGCGCCCAAGCAGCACACCACGTGCGAGCACCACCGGGCCAAGAAGGTGGAGATGTGGTGCGAGCGCGACGGTGTGGCGGTGTGCATGGCGTGCCTCGTGGTCGGACCGCACAAGGGCCACGACGCCATCACCATCGAGGAGGCCGACGAGCGATTGCGCGAGGCTGCACGGGTCGAGCTGGCCCAGGTCGAGCTGGCCATGGGTCAGGTCGAGGTCGCCATGGAGCTCCAGGCGGCGCGCGAGGCCGGCGAACAGGAGAGCGCGAGCAAGGCCAGGGCGGCCATCAAGCAGCATTTTGACCGGATGCGCGAGGCCGTGGCGCAGCGCACGAGCTCCAAGAAGGCGGCCAAGCGGCGGGCCGAGCTGGAGGAGGCCCAGACGCGGCTGGAAGCAGCCGGGAAGGCCCTCCAGCAGCAGCAGCATGGCGGACTCAGTCTGTCTCGGGCGATTCAGCGGCAGCCTGCCAGGTGGCTAGGACTGTGGGAGCGGCGGTGACAGGAATGCGGGCCAGCAACAGCAGCAGCATCGCATTCGCAAGCGAAGCCACGTGGACCCAGGTCGTGGCCTCCTCGGGTCGCCTGGAGCGGCGCATGGCTGCTGCTGTGGGCG
>CDFC01046117.1:0-12702 GCA_000826385.1 Acanthamoeba rhysodes | reverse complement strand
TGTGCGCGATGAGGAATGTGTGTTTGAGCGCTTCGGGGAAGGAGCTCGCCGAGGCGAAGATGAGGTCGAGCGCATCCTGTGACGCCTCCACCAGTCGCCGGCGGTTGCTCTCGAGGTCCTCCGCCGACTGGGAGCGCATGCGGAGCGGATCCACCTCCATGGACTTGGTCTCGCTGCATATCCGCTGGACGAACGGACGGAGCAGGGCCACGAGATACTCGCCGCCCTTGCGCTTGCATTCGATGGACACCATGCACGTGGCCACGCCAGTCTGTCGGAAGAGCGTCGACTCCGACGACGAATCTGCAAGGCGATGAAGAAGGGCACACATGAGCACGCACACACGCACACGCACACGCACGCACACACGCGGGGGAAGGGTAACGCACTAGTGGTTGCCGCCAGCTCCTTGCGAACGGCCCACTGGATGAGGCGTCGCGTCTGCCCGTGAACTTCGAAAATGGTGGACAGGTCGCTGCACACGTCGCTCATGTCTTCCACGCGCAGGCGACTCACGAGCCCGTCAACCGCGTCCATGCCCGGAGTGACCAGAAACTGCGACAAAAAAAGCCATTTTAAATTGTTATTCAAAATTAATATTTATTTAATAGATGAAAAATCAAATCTGGGTTTAATTGGGGAGGAGACGCACCTTGTCGAGCTGGGACGGAAGCTCCGGGTGGGTGACGGTGGGCACGGTCGATGTGGAGAAGTAGAGGAGGGATGGGGCGGCGCTCGCGGCCTCTTTCTTCTCCTTTTTCTTTTTCTCCTTCTTCACGACCTTGTCCTTCTTCTCCTTGTCCACCGAGCCCGACCGCTCGCGCTCCTTCATCGCCCCCGCCAGCGTGCCGACCGTCCCAGGCGAAGACGACAGGGAGACGGCGGCGCCCTTGCTCACGGTTTTAGATGAAGATCGCAGCCGGTTTCTCCCCTCTGCCGCCATTGATTTTGTTGCCGCCAGCGGCGCTCCGCTGCCATTTGTGCTCTCCATCTCCGGAATCGAGTCGAGTTGCCAACAAAGGGGGGAGGGCCGAAGATCAAAAATAAATAGACCACCACACGACCAACCCCGCCTGGCTACCAAGACCAACCACAACCCAGTTGACGAGACACGGTCGACCTCGGATTCCAAAAAGAAATCAAAAAAGAAAAGATGGGTTTCTTGCATAAATTCTCATTTCTGGAGTGTGAACCGAGATCTGGGAGAAAAAAGATGGAACAGGCGAGACAGCAGCAAATCAGATCGGCTGATGTGGGCCACTCCACATCTGAGCGCACCAACGTGCTCGTTAAGTCAAAGTTGGTTGTGGCCGCGTTAGCCACGTTAATGGTCACCCTAGTTCGCTTAATCATTGAGAAAGTCACCCGCACTGCATTCACTCCCGCCCAAGAACACCCCATCTACCCTGGTAAACAAGAAACCTACACGGAAAACACTGAACTAACAAACTGTACACCCAAACAGGCCCCAGCCCCAAGGAAACCATTGACCCGAGCGCAAGAGGGGGACCTCACAAAAAAGCGCGCCAAAATGAAAAGCCGCCAAGACCATGGCGTCCTCAATGTTCCTTATTAGTAAACACCAATAAAACCCCTTACCCCAACAGCTGACACAACTATCCACAGGGAAGTAAAACAATCCACACTGGAATGGAGAGACCAACCAAGAAGCGCACGGTGGGGGACATGTACCAAGGGAACGAAGAGGAAGAGATGGAGGAAGAGACTGCCACTAATGATGACCCAGTCTACCTCATCATCAGCGACCTAGGAAAAGACAAGGTTATATGTGGAAATTGAACCAACGAAAATCATAGAAGTGGTTAACCATGTAAGAAACCACCTCGGGTGGGGCACCATCTTGAGTGGACAGAGGGCGGAAGTGGTTGAAGAGGGTGAGGAGGAAATGCAAAACCCTAGCAACCCCACACTTGCACTCTGCCTCCCCAAGGACCACAAGAGGGTGGTGACCAAAAGCGAGGTGAGCAGAGTGGCAGCCAAGAAGGGAATTGAGCTACATGAGGAAGAATTCGACTTCACCTTCATCTCCACTGCCACCTACCAAATAATCCTCCAAGACCAGGCAAAGGCCAATGAGCTCTGCCTCCAGTGCGATTTCGTCCTGCATGGGATTGACGTCCACATCCAACCATGGCGCCAATTCCTGAATGAACAGCTCTACTTGGTGGTTGTGTCCAACTACAACCCCTGCATCAAGTGATCTGAAATTGCAAGGCTGGTGGAAAAGTACGCAGAAGCACCCCTCATCACAGCTGCCCACCTCAGGAACGACGACACTCTGGGAAAGCCAGTCAGCATCTTCAGCTTCCGGCTGGCTGAACATCAGCAAAGAGCCCTGAGACTCAATGGTACAGCCCTGTACCCTGCCATACAAAAAAACCAAACAACACTAACAGCTCACAACAACAAAACAACACAGGCAAGAAGCCTAACATGGGAAGGAACAGTGAACCTCTCAAGGTTATCATGTCCCTCACAGAAGAAGAACAGGAGAAGCAGAGAACTGAATGCCAGACTGCCAGAGCCCTGCACTCTCAGAAGCGCAAGACTGCTGCTGAGAGGAGACAAGACCAGCTCAAGGAAAGAGAAGCATTGTACCAAGCCACCCTGCTTGCCTGGGACGAAGAAAAGGAAGACGATGTCCCCTTGCTGGATGACTAACACAGCTGTGTGGCCCCCTCCCCCAACAACCAAACCCACCCCCCCATCCCAACTATATAGCAACAGAAATAAACTACCCCCCATGTGGACAATACTAGTGATGCTCATTGCTATGGGGTCCCCAACACAAGCAGCAAGCACACAAACAGAAGAAACCACACAAACAATGAACAATGAGAAGCACCTCAGCATCTCATTTCAATATGCACCAATACCAATGCTGGCCACGACAGGAACAACACAGCCAGTTAACCCCACACACAAGAAAGCAAAGAACAGAACAGGCACTACCCACACAATGCAAACAAGCATGCAAGGGATAAGGCCGCTGCTCACCTTTCTGGTCCTGATATCACTCATAGAAAATGCCCAAGCAAATGAATGGACAAACATATCATACAACGCCAACCCAAGCGCCATCACTACAAGCACCGCCGCAGCAGTAGGGGCTGCTGTCCTCAACCTTGCAACAATAAACATAAACAAAAGGCTTCAAGCCTTCTCTGACATTGACACAGTAATGACTAAAAGGAGCTGGCACATTGTCACAATTCAAGAGACGGGCTTGGTCAAGAAAGAAAAAGGAGAAAATAGGCACAATGAGATTAAAAGAAAGATGTACAATACCATTGTCTTCAACTCACCCCACCAGGACGCTCTTGACATAAAAAGGAGAGGAAAGCAGGCGCGCCTCCTGGAAATTGAACTGAAAAAGGGAAAAATAAATGAAGTTCAATTCCAAACAAGAACTGCCTTCCTAGAAACAGAGATAGCAGATGCAGCCGGTGGTATGGCAATTGCCATGCACCCGCTGGTCGCCAGGCAGGCCCAAACACAGATAATATGGAAAAAGGACAAAAACGGAAATAACAAGAGGATAATGGGACTCACAACAAACATAAATGGTAGACGAACAGTGATCCTTAATGTGTACGCACCAGCAAAGGACCTCGTCAGTCGAAACCGCTGGTTTAAGAATAAACTAGCACCAGTAATCCAAGAAGTCTGTGCAAATAAATGGGACATTATTATATGTGGGGACCTCAACGTCTCAAGAGAGCCAATAGACAAATGGACAAAAACCAGCAACACTGAACACAAGCAAACCGCTGAACTGGAGAACATCATCCACAAGCACAATCTGAGAGATTGCTGGCGGGCGGAGCACCCAAAGACAAGAGGATTCACCTACTTGAAACTCGCGGCCCAGTACAGGAACACGCCAAAGACGTACAGGCTAAAACACAACAACCTATCCGGCCTCCCCACCCACCTTGTTAGGAAAATAAGCGGACTGATGAACAACAAAGACCAAGCCGCCCTCAGCGGCTCGTGCATTGCAGTGCGCCGGAAGCTGATGAAAGAAACCCTTGTGATGGCGCGCCTAGACATGATCATTACAGGCCAGCCAGGAGCGCCAACCAACACAATAATAGACAACACGGGTGACATCGGCTCAGATCACTCGCCAGTAGTGGCGGCATTCACACTTAACACGCAAATCACAAGGGAAACACACACACGGAACACCACCCGAAAATTTGACTCCGCTGCGCTAAAGGACGCAACCATCAGAGCTAAGGCACAGGAAGAAATTGCAGAAATGTTAGTACGATGCCCCCCCCAGGAAGACGACCCCCCAGCAGAAGTCATCACACACGTCACTGACATAATAGCGTGCTGGTGCCAGGCGAACCTGGCCCTAAGGCAGGCTCGTGCGCCACATCGGAGAAACCGACAACTCGGGGAAAAAAAACGATACATAAAAAAAACCTACAAAACACAACGGTACGTGGCAAGGCACCAGAATGGGCCCGAGTAAGCCTTCCCGCCTCCAACTCCACAAAAGATATCATGGTGTACCTGGGAAGGGTAAATGGCAAAAGAAAGGAGATCGGACACGCAATCAAACTCACTGTACGCCAGAAGAGGGCCGAACAGGCAAATAAACAGTTTAGTCTCCAAGTAAACGAACACAAGCACAATCCCCGGAACTTCTGGAAAAGGGTAATGAGCGGACATAAAATGGCCAAGAACATAACCGCAGCCCTGCGAAAGGATGCCAACGGGGAAGTAGTGGTCCGGACCCAAAAAGAAGTGATGGAAGTATTCCACTCCTTTTGGGCAGGACTCTACCAGGGGACAACCGCCCCCCAGAGGGACCTACCATGGCTGGATGATGCGCCAGAATGGCGCAACCAGGAACTTAGCGCAGAAATCACAACTGCGGAATACCAGGTGGCCGTCAAAAGGGCCAGACAGGGATCCCCAGGCACTGATGGACTAGATGCAGACCTCATCCAGGCCCTGCCAATGCAAGTACATAACCAAATCCAGAAAGCCATGAGCCGATTAATCACAACAGCAGCACCTTTCCCGGACTCATGGCGAAGCGCCCGAGTTGTGCTGATCCCAAAAGAGGGATCACCAAGCGACCCAGCAAACTACCGGCCTATCTCCCTTCTTCAAGTACTTTATAAAATATACACCAGCATCCTCACTGAGAGGTTGGCCCGAGCACTGGACCCCAGCATACTGAGCACCTGCCAGGCTGGATTCCGAAAGGGAATGGGGCCAACAACAGCACTGAGGGCAGTGATAGACACAATTGAGGAGGCCAACTACACAAAGTCTGAACTACATGTGGCCTACATTGACTGTAAAAAGGCATTTGACTCCATCCACCACTCTGCCATGTTTGAAACCCTGCACAGCTATGGAGTTGATGAAAAATTCATCAGGGCCATCAAACAACTGTATTGGAACTGCAACGCCAACTTCAACCTCAACGGGGAGACAAGCAAGGACTTCCCCATTGAAAGGGGCGTCCGGCAGGGAGACACACTTTCACCTCTCCTGTTCATCACGACAATTAACCCCCTGCTTGATTGGATAAATAAAGGTGGTAATGGGTTCACATTTGCCCAGGGGGCAAGCATGTCCATTGCAGCGTTCTGTGATGACCTGGTACTGACAAGCAGCAGTGCTGAGGGGATAAGCTGCTCCTTCCAAAAGCTCATCACGTTTGGCCGGTGGGCAGGACTAGAAATCAACCCAAAAAAATCAGCATACACAAACAACAATGCTATCACGAAAAGAGGGTCTGCTACAGCCACCCTGATGGTACCAGAGAACTATGATGGGGGCAATACCACCCTATCTCCAGTCACCTGCATAGGGAGTAATATAAGCTACAAATACATGGGAATTCTACTACGGCTCGACTTAAACTGGAAAAAGCAGACAGAAGAACTGGACCGGAAGGTCAGGGCCTTCCAGAATCAACTCCGACAACGAAAGCTGACAGCAGACCAGAAAGTACTGCTCAGCAACATGGTGTCCAATAGCTATGTTGCCTACAGCATGTCTGTCGTGCCATATGACAACCGATGGCTCAGAGAAATGGACCGGTACACCGCCGTCACAATAAAGCGCTCGATGGGGCTGAGCAGTGCCACGGGAGATGCACCACTGTATGCAAGCAAGGAGGCTGGGGGGAAAGGCCTGGTCTCCCTCGTGGACATGCAGGAAGCCATCCAGTGCAACCAGACTGCGGTGGAAATGAACGGCAAAGGACTGAGCTCCATCACGACCAAGAGCACGTGGTATCTCAGGTGGAGAATTGAGGGACACACAAACACGACATGGGCAGATACATTGCAACGTAATGGGCTGGTGGCTAAGGCCAGAGAAATGGACAGGAACGTCATTGGAAACACGGACATGCCAAGCGACATTGTCACCACACTACACAGCAAAGGCTGCGCCCGATGGGACCGGATTGCATCAGAAGGCAAGCTTAATAGGTTCAAGCTCAACTGTGTGATTGGCAGGTTGGCCACCGACCAGGAGTACAACAGCATCGCTAACGAGATATGCGAAAAGGGATCAATCACAATAAAAAAGGAATACCAAGACATCATCAGCTTTGAGCGCAAGAGAAGAAACGTGAGAAGAACCAGCATCAACCCCAACGAAGAAGCTGACTACTACATCCACTACCCAACCAGAACACTGTACGTGTTCACTGACGGCTCTTGCTCAGTCGACGCCTGCGGAGGAGGGGTCTACTACGGTAGGGAGTCACGAAGAAACGTGTCATTTTCGGCCCACGTGGCCCCGCACTCCACCGTGGCGGAACTCCTGGCAATTGAAGAAGCCCTAATGGCGTGTCCAATAAACTACAACCTACATATCGTCACCGATTCCAGAGCCTCCATTGACATCCTCAAAGGATTCGGGGGCTGGGCAGAAAGCAAGCAGAACAACACCGTGGCGTGCGCCACTGTGAAACGAATAAATGCGTTGAGGAAGGACCTCCTGGCGTCTCACAATGTCCAGATAACGATCACCCACATCCTCAGCCACATCGAACAGAAGCGAACTAGGGCAAAGAAGCTAGGAGAGCGGGCGGTCCAGCAGCTGGAGGACAAGATTGACGCCATCCAGGCCATGCTGCCAGGAGACATTGAAAGGTACATTGAGGGCAACGAACAGGCTGACGCCCTCGCCAAGGACGGAGTCCAGATGCCGGCAACGGTAGAGGAATGGGAGATCCAGAACCAAGCAAACCGCATAGTCATCTTCGACAGCACTGGCAGACCGGTGGAAGGCAGCGTACGGAAGCATGTCATGAAGAAGATACGCGGGAGAAGAAACGCTCAATACGCAGCAGCGGACACAGACAGCGCGCTGACCAGGGAGGTCATCAAACACGCGGACGCAGCCAAAGCAAGCGACTTCCGGCACAAAATCAGGCATCGGTGCCTCCCTACTAAAGACGCCGCCATGCACCTGTACTGGCATGGTAATGACAAGCCAAAGGCAGTTCCAATAAAGCTGCGCAGCAGCAAGACGGCAACCAGGAAATTCCTGGCCAAACAGGTACTGTACAAGAACCAGAACTGCCCGCTCTGCGGGATGAAAGAAACCCAGGACCACGCCCTCGGGAGCGCGTGCAAATCAACAATGCAGGAGATGCCAGCATTGCAGGACAGGATCAAAGACGTAATCGAAACTAACGGAGGCCACAACCTGGAGTACGTAAAGCACATGCCCCGGTGGTATTGCGAAAGCAAACCGAAAAAATGGGGCACGATAGTGCCGCCGTTCCTTGAGCTAGACAAATACAACAAGAGGTTGGGGAGAGCAGGAGGGGTTCCAAAGGCCCTGCCAATGGCGCTGGGTTTGTTCGGGTTAGAGGGCCAGAAGGCGGCCACCACGGCCGTGGAAATAAGCGTCGTGGTACTCCTACACTACCAGCGCGTCTGGTGGACACGATGTAAGATGCTGTACGAGCCGTGTGGGTGGCGCGAGGCGCAGGAAAGCGCAGATAGACAAATCAAGGAGGGGCTGACGTAGGCAGGAAAAACACCAGACAGTGTGTACGGGGGAGGAAACTCCGGACCCGCAAAAGCGGGCTCCCCGTACGCTAACTTAAACAAAAAAAAAAAAAAAAACCGAGATCTGGTGGTTGCACAGAGATGCTAACTATATGAGGACATGCATTACCCTAAATAGGATCTCTCCATGTCGCGAGGTGCCACAACACCAAGGTTCTGATAAGGTGCGTCACCACCAACTGGTTCATCTCACCACCCCACAAGGGAACAAGTGCTTGTCCCTGCTGTTGGTGATGACTGCCGCACGTGAGACAGGGCAATTCCGTACAACAACAACAACTAGTGCTCACCGCACCGCACCCGAGGATGAAAGGCCATCCCAGCACACAACAACAGTCTTCTCCTTCCGCACTGCCACAGCCAGCGCAGCTGCCCAACTTCAACAACAACAACAACTACACGAACAACAACATGTTCGCTCAACCGGGCTACTGGAGTCGACTTCACCACCCTTCAAACATGAGCTGCTTCGCCACTTCGGTTTCGCCGCCTCCTGACCATCGGCACCATCATCACCATCATCACCAGCTCTCCATCTCCTTCCTCCTCAACCCTGTCGAGCCTGCCGCCAGCGACGACTGCGCGTTCGCCCGTCACACCCTGAGTCCGGCCGCTCGTTCAATGGCCGGCGCTTCACGGTCCACTTCTGGCGAGGCCTTCGCGGGCGACCGACCATGTTCTCGGGGCAAGGTCAGCATCCACTCGCTCCTCCAACCACCCGAAACGACAGCGTTCAGCAACACCACCTCCACCAGTTCTGGAGGAGGCCCGCCCAGCCCGCCCCAGTTGTTGGCTTTCCTCTCCTCCGTCTCTTCACCTCGGCCTTCGCATAAGGCCTCCTCCCCCGCCACCTCGCCGCCGCCGCAGCCGCTCGATCGATCGCCGCAGGGCCCTATGCATCAGGAGACCTCTTCGAAGCCAGGAACGAAGCGAAATCACCGGAACCAGTCCCGGCCACAGCCCCAGCCACAGCCCCAACACCAACACCCACAACCCCAGCCCCAGCGTCCACAGCCCCAGCAGACCCACCAAGCCGCGGCGATGACCCTGTTCGAACCGTTCCTGGAGATTCAGCGACGAGAGGAGCACCTGAACCAGCAGCGCGAGAAGTGCCTCATCCTCGAGACGCAACGGCTCGAGCTGCGCAAGCAGCTCACTCAGCTCCAGATCAGGCTAGGGAGTGCCGTAGAAACCCAGACTGAGCAGAACACACCACAACATCAACATCGACATCAACATCATCATCAACAGCGCCATCACAAGCGACGGCTGGCTGCAGAGGACGGGGAGAGAGCAGATGCCGCAGGACCCAAGGCCAGCAAGCGGCGAAGAGACACCACCAAGGTCGACGATGACGGCGAGCAGCGCCACAGGCGAAGGTGAAAAATGTTCAACTATCTCTCGTAGACCACGGGGAGAGAATTAACGCGTGTACGGGTTGGAGAAGAAGGGGGGGAAAAATGGAGCGCACACAACATCGTCAAGACCTCGGCGTCTTGCGCAGTCGCGTCTTCTCCCACGTCTCGGGTGATCGCTCGTAGTCCTCGGCCACGGCGTCCAAGATGGAGAGCACCTCGTCGGAAGAGGGCCTGCGTTGTTGGCAAGTCAGTGAAGGGCAATCACGACGCTTGGGGGGGAACAATTTTCACATTCACCATTCACTCATACCTCAGGTCGGGATCTGGGTTCCAGCAGGCGTTGACGAGCTTGACGAAGACCTCGGGGCACCCTGGGGGCAGGGTCGGTCGTTGGTCGAACTCGCACACCTGGGTTACAATGTATATCTATAAACGCAGTACACACATGCCGGCAAAGTGAGCATACTACAATCGTATAACCCAAAAACGAACGAGATAGGTAAGGTATGTCTCCTACCTCGTGTTGTCGGCCGAACTCGGCGTACGGTCGTTCGTATTCTCCTTTTATGCATCTATTGTGTGAATTAGCAAATCAGTGCACCCCCTTGTTCCGCAGCGAAGGCCAGCGAAGGCGACGTCGATTGGTTACCTGGCAATGATTTCCCAGAGCACGATGCCCAGACTGTAAATGTCGGCCTTCGTGGTGTAGGAGGCATCGCCGAAAAGCAGCTCTGGCGCACAGTAGAAGAGTGTTCCTGCGATCGGTAACGCATTAGAAAGCCTGTGGTGGCACGCCTGCCCCCAAGAGGAAACGCTCAGGGGTTCACGAATAGGATAGGCACGTACCACAGAGGCGGGCCAACGTGCTCTGGTTGTCGTTCGTGTTTGCTCGCGCCAAACCAAAGTCGGCCACCTTGATCTGCCAATCGTGGGTCACCAACAGGTTGAGCGTTTTCAGGTCCCTGCGCGTTGTTCGCGGTTCGCGGCCGACGAAAACGTGCATACCGTTAGCGCTATAAATATATATATATATCAATATAAATGGAAATTGCTATAAAAACCCATTCTTGATCAGGGAGCGGTACCTGTGAAGCACCTGCGGCTGTGACGTGTGGAGGAGGTGAATGCCCCGCACGGTCGCCTGGATGAAGGAGATCGCCATTTCCCACGACATGTCCGTTTTCTCGTCCTTCAACACGCCATGGAGTGACCCCCTGCCAAATCAAACAAAAGAGGGTCAATTTAAATTGAACGTGGCAGCCTCTAGTCTCGAGGCCAGTGCTGTACCTTTCACAAAACTCCATCACCAGGCACACGGCCGGCTCGAGACACACGCCGTAGAAGCGGACGATCTCGGAGGACGTGTCTTCGAAAAAGCTGTTGTGGCTAAATGTAAGAACCACGGACCACGCTCACGCACGCACGCACACTACTGCTCTGCGGTGGTGAGGCGGAGGGGTTCACCTGAGAAATTTGATTTCTTCGATGATTTCGTGGAAGGGTTCGCCTTCCTTCTGCGCGCTCTTGTAGAGCACCTTGATGGCGACGTCCATGCCCTTGTAGAGGCCCCGGTACACCTGCACGCCACCCAAAAGGATCAAAATAATAAAATGATGGTAAAAAAAACCACGGAGGCGCACCTTGCCCGACGTGCCGTCGCCCAGGATTTGGGTGAATTCGAGGTCGGGGTGCCGGATGATCCAATGGTCGTCGTTATACAAGGCCTGCCCATCGCGATCAGAACAGCAGGTAAGCTGTGGCCACAGGGGAGAACAGGTTTTGGTGCGCCAAGGGAGAGGTCATACGTCGACCGTCGCGGAGAGCCGTTTCGGATTGGGTCGACCCTGTCGCGCCTCACCAATGACCTGTCCCACGACAACAAGCAGCTGTTAGCGTGCCCCAGGTCTTTGGCCGATTTCTAATGGGGTGCGTGTGCGCACCTTGTGAATCGAATGCTTGAACTTGGCCACATCTCTGCTTTGTAGCTTCTCTGCGAGCTGCATCGCCTCGGCTTTGGTCAACTCCTTCATCTTTCGATCTGCGCACGACACCAGGTTAGTTCCCAAAATGTCACCGACGATAGGAAGGAAGCGCGACAAACCTTTGAGCACGGTCCAGGCCTCGCGCAGCTTGGTCTTGTCGGGGATGGCCACGTTGTTGTTGGCTTCGATGCGCTCCAGCATGAGGTTGAAGTCGGCCTCGTCCATCACCCCCAGTTCGTTGAGGAAGATGTCCCGGGCCATGAGTGGCTGCATCAGTACCTGGGCCTCCACGGCCCGGAGCCAGTGCAGCAGCTCTGCAGGAATGTGAGCGGACTACGAAGTCGTAGGGAGGTGGGCATGCAACGCACCATCGACTCGCTGGAGGAGGTTGGCGATGACGGCGTGCGTGGAGGCCACAGCTGCCTCAGTGGGCGTCTTTCCGTCTACGTTGGCCCGTAGTTCCGTGTCGGCGCCCGCACACAAGAGGCGCGAAACTACGTCCTTTCGGCCGAGCCTCACCGCGTAGTGCAGCGCAGACTCCCCGAGCTGCGCAATTTGAGTAAAGGGGGGGGGAGTGGCGGGTGGCTAAGGAGAGAGGTGGTACCTTGCTGACGCTGTTCACGTCCGCTCCGTTGTCGAGCAGACACTCGATCAGCAGCACTCGCACGCTGTTATTCAAAATTGCCTTGTGCAGGGGTGTCTCTCCTGACTGCCACACTCTGAGTGCCGCACCGCAAACACCGCACACGCCGCACACTGTACCTGGTTTGGTTTGTTGGGATCTGCGCCGAGAGAAAGCAACACCCGAAGCAGGGCCTGGCAGGTCGGCGACGGGAACGATCTGCAGAAATAGTGCAGCGGCGTGTTGCCGTCCTCGTTCTCCATCGCCACTTGAATCCCCTCGTAGGCGAGCAGCAACTCCAGGACCTCGCTCTGTACCGCGTGACCCATGGATTAGTTTGTTCACATCGGCGACCAGCGCACTCGGTGTGTGTGTGTGTGTGTGTGTGTGTGTGTGTGTGTGTGTCGACAATCCTACCCTGCTGTAGAGACAGCCGACGTGAAGTGGTGTGTTGCCCTGCTCGTCGGGTGCGTTGATGTCCAGCCCTTCTTGTCGGTAGTACTGCAAAAAGAGTTTGACTGCGGAAGACAGGGCAAGTGAGTCGCAACTGTCAGCTTCCCGTCACCCTAGTGCGCGAGCGGTGGCGCACCGATCTCGGCGTCGTTGGCCTGCAGAGCGCTGGCCAGTGGGGTCTCGCTTCGGTTGAAGGTGGCCTT
>CDFC01046027.1:0-15379 GCA_000826385.1 Acanthamoeba rhysodes | reverse complement strand
ACCAGTAGCAGGTGACCAACTTCCCATATACCTTATCTCTTCCAAGATGTCCTCTGCTTGGCATGTCATGGTAGAGTGCCAGCAGCTCAGCTTGTAGCCCTTGCAGCACAATCCATTGAAGCTGCGCAGATGTGTCAGTTGACTTCCCTTGGCCCTTGGTAGGCCAGTAGGTCTGGTAGACCTCAACACCGTTGATCATGACTTGGTCCAGTAGAGCCAGTTGTTGTGTTGTCCTCCCCCTAGTGGCCTGGTCATCGCCCTCAATGGCCTTGATGATCCACTTGAACTTGGGGTTGATCAGCAGAGCGTCCTTGTTCTGCTTGAACTTGTTGACTTGGATGGCAGCCACCATGTGTGGTGCCTTGTCTTTGATGTTGTTTCTGGTGATTGGCTCTCTTGATAGAGCATTGCTGTTGGTGTGGATTTGTCTGGCTTGGTGCATTATCCACAGCAGGAAGAACTCCTGCACCTTTGTGATCCATTGTGTGATCTTGCCAATTGGTTCTTGCTGGTTGAACAGCCATTGGAGTGCATGGTGGTCCAACAGGACTTCCAACTCCGCTCCCAAGAGCAGATGTGTAGCCTTCTCGCTCCGTTGCTGACCAGTTTGACTGCGTCTTGTTGAGGGCCTTGCTCCTGTAGGCCATGACATGCCAGTTCTGGCTGTCACTTGTCTGCTTGAGGCATGCCCCTATCACATAGAGGCTGGCATTGCAGCATAGCTGAAATGGTTGCTTGATGTCGGGGTACTGGAGGACAGGAGCACTCACCAGAGCCTCCTTGAGTGCTGTGAAGGCATTCTGTTCCTCCGTGGTCCACTTCCACTTGACTTGCTTGCTTGTGAGCTTGGACAGGGGACTTGCGATGTGAGAGAAGCTGCGTATGAAACGCCAGTAGTACGAGGCCAACCCAAGGAAGCTCTGCAGCTCCTTCTGGTTCTTTGGCAGCCTCGCCTCACACACAGACTTGATCTTCTTCGGGTCTGTCTGGATCCCATCGTTGCCGATGATGTGGCCAAGATACTCCATCTTGGCCCTTGCAAACTCGCATTTCATGAGCTTAATGTACAGTTCTCACTTGTGAATCCGCCTGAACGTCTCCTTGAGGTGCTCAAGGTGTTTGTCAAAAGTGGTGCTGTAGACAAGGAGATCATCCATGTGTACCCACAACCACTCTCCCTTGGATGAGCCCATCATCTCATCCATCACTCACTGGAACGTAGCTGGCGCATTGGTGAGCCCAAACAGCATCACTGTCAGCTCGTAGAGCCCTCAATGAGTCACAAATGCTGTGATCTTGGAGGCCTCCAGTGTGAGAGGGATCTGCCAGAATCCACTGCAGAAATCCATCCTCCCACTTGGTGCTTGCAGTGTAGCTCCAACCATCTGTTGATTCCACAGCTTCCAACTTGAGGTTGCATTGGTCTTGATGGATTGTCTTGAGGGTGTCTTTGGGGCTTTGTTGCTGTTGTTGATTGGAGAAAGTCTCTTCTCTGAGCCCCCCTTGATGGCGCAGACTTGTTCATCAATGGCCGCTACAGACACTAGTAACTTTGCCATCGCCTTCTTGATTTCCACAAGATCATCACTGCTCCTGCTGGTCTTCTCCAAGACTGGCTGAGCCACCTCATATAGCACCTTGCCAAGAGGCAGGACCATAGGTGTAGGTACCTGACTAGATGTCTTTGTAGACGTCTTAGTCAACCTTGAGGTGGACGAACTTGTACTCAGAGCTGAGGTCAAGCTCATCATGCTTGATTCAGTGGGGTTCCCTTTCCCGTTATACTGGATTGTCAAAAAAAAACAAAAAACCGTTTTCTGTTGACTATCCTGGTTGTCTCAGAACAAAAAATTCTCGCCTTCTTGCTGGGTTGGGGAGTTGATGACCGGCGTCGGCCAAACGGGGTCCCGTGAGAGGAAGGTTAGCGGGCCTTGGGGTACTGGAGGACGAACTCCTTGAGCTCCAGGAAGTTGGGCGTGCCCAGGCCAGAGGTGGCGTCCCACCTGTGTTGTAAGCCGCCATTGAGGGAAGATACGATATATCGTAGCAGCGATCACTGGAAAAAGAGGGTATAACCGCGGAGCGAGCGTACCCGTCGGTGGCGTGGTAGCCGTGCGGGCAGCACACGGGATCGAAGCCGAGAGCGCCGCAGCGGTTGTTGCCCCACGTCACGTCTTTACATGAATGTGTTGTGTAAGCTACCAGGTCGACAAACAAATTCACACACAACACGACACGCGACGCTACACAACGACACGCACAACGTGGCACAACGGCATGCACATGCGCGTACCATAGAAGGTCTGGGGACGCTCGCGGCGGGCCTTGTAGAGCATCGGGTTGAGGAAGCCCAGCGGCGGCAGGCCGGCGGCGGCGCGCGCGTCGTTGAGGAGGGTAACCACGCCGGCGAAGATAGGGGCGCTCGCGCTCGTGCCGTCCACGGGAATGAACTTGCCGCTCAAGGCCACCATCAAGTCTGCAGTAAAACAATATATGCAACAATAATAAATATAATGCATATATAAATGAATATACAAATGGAAAATAAATGGCAAGGGTTGCGATTGGCGTACTGTGGCCAACCGCCGACACGTCAGGATAGGCGCGGCCATTAGGATTCCACACGCCTGATCGGACACGCACACACATCGATTTTAACAATTACTCAGTGGTTGTCGCGTGTGTCGCGTGTGTCGAGTTACCGGAGGCGGGGAAGGTGATGGACTTGTGGTTGAGGTAGCGTTCCACCTCCTGGGCCTGGTAGGGCGCACGAGCGCTGATGTTCGAGAAACCGCCGCCAGTCGTCCAGAACAGGCCCTGTACCGACGATGTCGCCACAACCAGGCGTACGTGTGAGTGCCACGCCCTTCTTGTTCATGACACACAACACAATACGATGACACAACACGCACGACACACGATGACACGACACACACACACACACACACACACACACACGAAAACTGACACGAAGCAAGCACCTGGTCCACCGAGACAACGATCTCGCCGAGCGGCCCGTCGAGGCAATCAACGCCCTGCTGGTAGCAGATGGGCTCCGCCGCGGGCGTTATAATGGTAGAACCTGAAAAAGAAACAAAAGAGTTGAAGAAATAGATTAAACAATGAAAGAATTAGCGCAACGTACTGACGGCGGTGACGTAGGCAGACTGCGACGGCCAATCGGCGTGCAGGGTGTTGCAGTTGGGCACGGCCATGGGCGCATCGCCCAGGTCGCCGGCGCCGGTGTCGCCCGAGGCGATGATGATGGTGATGCCGCGGAGGGCCAGCTTCTTGAACTCAAAGTCAGCGCGGGCCAGGTAGCCCTTGCCCAGGTACTTGTCGACGTTGACCTCGGTCATGCCGTAGCTCAGGCTGTTCACCTGCGGGGCTGTTGCCATAACGATTGAAATAAAGTTGTCAGTGACATAGTCATATGTATAAAGATATAATATGATAACATTATGTAAGATTATAATATGTTTCAAGTTTAATTTTGTTGGAAATGATCGTACGGTTATCAGTTTTGGACATCTGGAGCGCCCACTGCAGGATGTCGTCGATCTCGACCGTGGAGTTGGCGTAGATCGACCAGAACACGGTCGGCGCACCTGCACAGCGAGCACTGAGTCAGACACCGACGTGCACGGCGCACGGTACGCAGTATGAGAATTATGTACCTGGAGCGACGCCCATGATGTACTGAATGTCGAGGTTCGCCTCACCACCGGGCTGGTTCGGGTAGTTGGGTCCTAAGAGAGCGAATAACGAACGATACTCACGCGGCGTCAATGTCCGTGTGTCGTGTGTCGTGTGTCGTGTGTCGTGTGTCGTGTGTCGTGTGTCGTGTGTCGTGTGTCGTGTGTCGTGAGAATTGCCCAGGTGCCGTCCTCATGCCCACAAGTTCGTTGTGTCGAGTGTCGTGAGGGGGTGTGTTGGTACCGATGACGGTGACGGGGGTGTCGGTGGGGAGACCGGTCTGCTCGAGGAAGAGGGTGAGGTCCGAGGGTGAGTAGTACTGCTGCTCGAACTCGACCACGCACTGGGTCACGTTGGTCTTCACCAGCGTGTTGGGCGGAATGTTGTACTGTGCAACACAACACACCCGTTATTTGTGTGAACAACTGACGAGACCAGAAGGGCCAAGGGCTACCTGCTTCCAGATGTTCTGGGGTACAATGGGCGGAGTGGCCAGGACGGGGTAAGGGTTGTAGCCGCTCGGGCCGACATGGTCGTTCTCGAACGCGGCCGCCACCGAAACGTTCAAGGCGTCGTAGAGCCACGCTGCATTGCGCACATACCAAGTCTTAATAACAACATTTGCTATAATGTAACAGCCATGAATGTGTGTACCCTTGACCGAGCCGGTGCACGTGGTGTAGTTGCCGTTGAAGGTGCACTGAGAATCGCTGGAAAAAAGAAGAAGAAGAAGAAGTCGAAGGAGGTAAGTTCTTAAGATTGTGATAATGTAGCGCGATGCGGAAGCGTACAGCCATTCCGACTTGGACTTGCCCACAGCCGAGTTGGTAGAGTTGATCTGCACGTAGAAGCCAGCGATGGCTGGAGCAGCCTCCGAGCAAGGCTGTGTATCCACACACGTATCACACACACACCACACACACCACACCCAACCAGTCAGGACAACACGCAGGTCGCGACCGTCGCAAAAGAGCAGAAAGAAAATGTAGAGCCGCAATAACCTTCTTGGCGTCCTTCGTGTACTGGCCGTTGGCGCACACGGGGGTGAAGTTGATCAGTAGCTCGCTGCCTCCGCGGGCGCGGACCATCGTCACGACGGGCACGGAGGGCGTCAACGCGGCAGACGACGGAACCACCGAAGCGGCGGGCGCCTCGATGAGCGACTTCTTGCCCGACCCTTTGCGTGTCGTAAGATGAAAACGATACCAGGTCAGGTTTTTGACTCCGGCGTGAGTGTTTGTCTAGCTCTGAGCACCAGCAGGCTTGAGCGCAGCGCGTACCCACGGGAGGGAAGTCGGTGAGGCCGCTGACGAGGTCGATGTGTGACGCAATGTAGGCCGGGATGGAGTACTTCTGGGACGAGCGCAGGAGCACGCGGTGACCTGGAGGAACTCATGTCGACGACGGGAGACAGACATAAATCAGCGACAGGGCAGATGCGTTGAACTACTGTGATTCGTTTTAGACCGCACCGTCGGGAGACACGAAGCGGCGGAGGGACACGCCAAAGGCCGCCTCGACCTTGTGCACGGCCATCATCGCCACGATGGCATCGCGGTTGCGGGCCACCTCTGCGCGATTGTTGCGGTGGACGTGTCGCACGGGGCACATGTGAGCGCATGGCGAAGTGATCACCGCGTGATGGGTGGCCGACAGTACCGACGGTGGCGGCGCCCTGCTCGTAGAGCCAGTCGACCACGCTCTTGACCGCTTCGGGAGCCGGCGACACTGTACCACGTACGCAGTCACGTGTCTGTCAGACCGGTGCCGTTCGTTCACTCAATCGCGCTACACCGATTCACCCGCACAGACCGCAGGAGCGACGTACCGATCTCGGTGATGTCGTCCGTGGTGAGGTACTTGGCTGGCGTCGGTCACCACGACACGGTAGCACGTCAGCACACAAAAAATAACAAAGAAAAAAAGATCTAAAAAGATGAATGATCATACCATACTGCGGCGACTCGGGGTCCGACACAGCCCAGAACATATCCTGCACATGGAGGGAGTAGACTTTTAAAATCGATTTAATGGACGTAAAATCAATTGTAATTGTAATTGTAATTGAAATGAAAGTTGAAAATCGTTTTCAGATTAATTCTGCAAATCATTTCGAGCCTAAAGAGAAGAAGATGGGGAGTGGTGGGGTACGTCGAGGAGGGCGGGGTTGCTGGGGGTGAGGTAGAGGGTCACGCGGTGGAGGTCGGACTGAGCGGCCGCGGCCGCGGTGTAGGTGGGCACCCACCCGGCGTACCGGGCAGGCCCATCCACGGACGCGTAGGGGAACTTGATAGAAGGCGACGCTGCGCTGCCCGTGAGCGTGCCAGTGCAGGCAACGAAGAGGAAGAGCGCCAGAGCCAACGACGCGGGGCTCATCTTGGTAGTGGCCCACAAGTACGTAATAATAATAATAAAAAATAATAAATTACAAGTTATTTATTTCTTTTCGCTTTCTTTATTATTTGCCGCCAAACTCCCGAAACGGCGAAGTGGGGACGGAAAAGTTGTTTGATAAATAAAAAAAAATAAAAATGGAGCTTGGGGTGGCACGTCGTCCCGGCACGGTACACCTTCGTATTAATTTCTTTTTCAAATTAACACACAATATTATATTATTAAATATAAAAATTAATATATCGTACATTAGGGTGGGGAGGAGTTCTTTGGCCGGCTGCCGGTCGAGATGGTGTGCCACGTCCTGCGGTGGCTGGGCGTGGCCGAGCTGGGTCGGGCGCAGCTCGTGTGTCGCCAGTGGCGCGGCCTTATCCGCGGCGCCGATGGTTGCGACCGCGACGACCACGGCAGCGGCGCTGACGAGCACACGGACTCGCTGGCCGACTACCTGTGGCGCGCGGCCTTTCTGCAAACCTGGCCGCTGCCGCCCCTCGACTTGGCGCCGATGTCAGACCTCGGCAGCGCCAAACACTCGAGCGATGAAGAAGATGACGGCGGCACACCCAGCCTGCGCTTAGCCGCTGAGGAGGACGAGGATGACGCTAATGACGAGGACGGTGGCGCCGACAACGATGATCTTCTGCCGGGATGCAGGTGGATGCAGATCGCCAGGGAGCGCTGGATTCTGCAAAAGAAGAGTACGCCCGCCTCGCACACAGAGTTGAGCACTTACAGTCCTTATTGAATAGGCGTTTGTGCGGTGTGTGTGTGTGCGTGTGCGTGCGTGTGCGTGTGTGTGTGCGGTCTGTCGCCCGTGTGTGGCCTGTTCAGACACCACACAGCCGCGGGATGCAGATGAAGAGCACTCTAAGAAGGACGGCGCCACGAAGAGGAACGAGAAGGGATTCCGGGACATTGTCGAGCAGATGCGCGTGTCCGTTTCCGAGCTCCTGGGGGACCCGCAGCAGCTCACGAGCGCGCACGCGCACACAGCACTCAGAGCGCTGGCCGCCACCGTCCTCTACCGCTCGATCAAAGCTCGATACAGGTAACAACTTTAGTTCTTCCTTTTTGTCACATTTAACCAGATATATATAATATATTAGTAAATACTAATATACTATTATTAATATGACTTCTTTTCTCCAGGATCGAGCCCGCGCCCGGCATGGACGACGGCGAGAGCGAGTATCAGGCGGTCGAGGCAGTGTTCTACAGCCTGACGACGGGTGAACCAGTCCACGTCTTCTACACGTACCGCTACAAAGTACTGGAGACCGGCACCATGTGGGAGTACATTCAGTGCCATGAAAAGCGGATCGCCTGGGGCGGTACGTGTTCCCTCGCTTGCAGTGTCGTGTGTCGTGCGTCGTGAGTTGGTGATGATGTTTCCACCCGGGTACAGGCAAGCGAGGGCAGTTGTGCAAAGCTGTGAAGTTACTGCAGGGTCGGCCCGATCCAGCGCTTCTGTTAGGCATCGCTTCGGTGGACTCTCGCGATCGTGTTGCCTTTTGGAAGGCCGTTTTCCACATCGAACGTCGCACGTGGTCCATCTAAGTATCAATTTGCCTTTGCAGTCGTGCGTGTGCGGTGTGTGCGTGTGCGGCTCCACGGCTGAATAAAAAAGGCTTATCTTGCAATGTTTGCGTTTGATCAGAGTGTATCTACTGGTTGGCCACGCCTCGGGCGTGTTTGGCCTCCTGCTTCTCTCCGGACGTTGGCGACCTCTCCGGTCCGCGGTCGGAGTGGTCCGCCCCATCGACGTCGCCAGCGGCGGCGCCCTCGTCGTCGGTCTGCTCGTCCTCACTCCGCCTCCTGCCGCCCAGCAGGGGCAGAGCCGTGGTGAAGTGGAGCGGATAGATCTCATAGCGTGGCGCGTTTTCCTGTGTGTAGTTGGTCAGCACACGACACACGACACACGACACACGACCGCACACAACACAAGCTCGGTTGGGAGAGAAAATGATACCATGATGGACGGGCACAGGCTCTGGGGCAGGTAGCGGCCGTAGAATTCGAAAAAGTTCTCTCGTTTCTGGGTCTCTACTTGGTACCACACGTTGAGCTCCTTCTGGTAGGCGAGCACGATCTCCTGCATGCGCTTGTGCTCGTTGTGCCGCCGCTCCACTTCGACAAGCAACTCCTCGTAGGCCGTGCCGAACAGCTCATACCACGTGGTCAGGTTGGCCAGCTCCTCGAACAGGAAGGCGGCCTCGCCCCGCCGCTCCTCAAACGCTCTCTGTGTTTCACACATGACACGCACGGCACATACGACACACACGACAGCACATGGTGAGCACAATGTGTTATGACTTGCGACCATGCCAATGGCAGGCAGGTTGGGTGTTGTTTAGGCACCTCGTGTTCGTCGATCTGATGGACCACTTCCTGGACGTCGACGCCAAACTGTTCGAATTGTGCAAAGACCTGCGTCGCCCGCTGGAACGTTGTGGCGTACTTCTGGCATCTGTTACATGCACGTGTTAGTCAAGCTGTGTTGTGCGTGCGTGTGCTTGGCTTGCGGTGCGGTGAGTGTGCGACGAATGGTTGCTCCACCTGTCTTCGATTTGCTTGGTCGATTCCTGGATACGTTGCAGCCGATTGTAGGCCAGGGAGAGCGAGCTCGGGAGCTGCTCCGCCCGCTTGCGGATGCCGGTCAGGTCTACAAATCGGGGCTTGGAGCTCGCTCGACTCCTGCAGACGTTCGAACCGACGACACAAGAAGCGGCGTGTATGAGGGACTCGGCTCCTCTTCTCGAAGGTCTTACATTGGGGGGGCGGGGTGGGGCAGTACTGGAGCAAGTGGCGGAGCTGGTCACAGTGCGAGGCGATGGAGAGCGAAATGGCGGACATGGCGTTGGCTTCGTTCAACTGAAGCGATGTCTGCAGGAAAGCGTCACATTGTGTGTGTGTGTGTGTGTGTGTGTGTGTGTGTGTGTGTGTGTGTGTGGTCAGTGTAATGTGTGTAGAAGTTTCATCGCACACGCACGCAACTACGAGGCGTAGCTGATGAAGTAAGATAATAGTACCTTTTCTGTGGGGTAGGACAAGCGGAAATCGACTCGAATCTCGGCGGCGTCAGCAGCGGCCTTGAGCCCTTTGAAAGCAGTATCTACACTTTGCATGATCATATTTACATTCTTATGCAATTTCTGCGTCGTCAACGCACACGCACCAAGACATGAACACATGGGTTAGTTGTGTCTCAGAGAAGAGAGGAGTGGTCAACTGGCCGTGGGGTGTAGATAGGGTACACAGCGTACCTCCATCTCTCGAATCTCCTGCACGGCTTGCCGCTGCAGCTTTTGTACACTTTGGCTATCCACAAAATCGTAGAGATTGGAATGTTGGCTCGTGTGAAGACCCTCTTCGAGACTGCGCGTCTTGAGCGTATCAAAGATCGCCTGCAGCGCTTCGTTCACCTGGAGCGCGACATGTCCCACCAAGAGTCAGTTCACGCTGAAAAGAACTAACACGACACGCACAACACGCATGACCTGACCCACACCACACACCACACATGTCTATGCACGTACCTCGTTGCTTCGAGATTTGTACGACTGCAGCGTTCGTTGCATGCCATTGATTCGCAATCGCAGCTGGCCCGTGAGCTGGCGCACAACCTTTGATGGTTGGGTTGGGTTGTATGTGACACGTCAGCGCATCATGGTGCGGCAGACACCATCTTTGGCAGACGACATGCACAACGGGGAGGGCTTGGGTTGCCTACCTGGGCCTGCTTGTCGAGCTCCACCGATATGAGCTCCAGGCGCCCGTGGGAGAGCTCCAGCTTCTCCGAGCTCTGCCGTCCCTGGTCGATCGCCTTCTGCGCCTGTACGTACAGCATCCCCCCCCCAAGCACACGACTCAGTATAAAGTGGCCCGTCGAGCCCAACGAGCCCAAGCAACCACGACAGCCAGCAACAGTAGTAGCACAGTGGTGGGCCTGGTGGGCCTAGCTCGCGCTGGTGCCCCAAAATAAAAGAAAGATGACGCGTGGGGGGGTGGGGGTGGGGGTGGGTCGTGGCCGCTGCGTACCTGGCGAAGGTAGGCTTCCGACATGGCGACCATCTTTGTGGCCTTGCCCAGGAGCTCTTCCAGGGCCTTGGTGGTGTCCTCGCCACCTCCCGTCGTGCCTGGCGGGAGTGCCGAAGAAGATGATGGAGATGATGATGATGATGGCGGTGACGTAGCGGATGACGTCGACTCCAGCTGTGCGAGAAACTGCCGCATGCCACCGCCGCCGCTGCCTGGGGGCGACGCCTGGTGGTGCGGGCGCCGTGGGTCGTCCATCAATCCTTCCCTGGTGTCCCCCTGCCTACCTTCTTCCGAGAACTGGTTGTCTTGTCGTGGTTGGCTTCCTCTTTGTTCGCCCAACACAAACTTTTATCTGTTTCTTTGTCATTTTCCTTGCATTTCTTTCAACTTTAATTGAAAAACAATTAGTAATTTCTTTTCAATTTATTTTGAGATCTCGGCCTTTTCCTTCGGCCAATTCTTATTTTCCGGAGAGATTTATTGTCTATTTTAAATATATTTAACTTTATTTCCGTAAAAGAAAGAGAAGACGACATGGCGGAAGCGGGCGGCGGAGTGTGTGCGGTGGTGGAGGACTCGCGCGGGGGCGACATCGTGCTGGCCTTCGTCTACACCTCGGCCGCCGGGCTATCGACCGTGCTCGGCGGAATGATCCCGTTCTTCTTCAGCGTCAACGAGAAGCGATGGCTGGGCGCCGGACTGGGCTTCGCTGCGGGCGTCATGGTCTACCTCAGCTTCGTCGAGATCCTCACCAAATCGCACGCCTACTTCGTGTGCGTTGCCGGCGACGACGGCGCCGCCTGGCGCACTTCCCTGTGTTTCTTCTCCGGTGCGCGTGTGCGTGCGCGTGCGGTTGTGTGCGTGTGCACTCAATATGACACGTGTGTGTGTGTGCGTGCGTGCGTGCGTGCGTGCGTGTGCGTGTGCGTGTGTCGCTCTATGCCAGGAATGTTGATTGCGCTGGGCTTGTCGCATGTATCACACAAGCTGGAGGACCTCCAGGAGAGGGTCACCTCGCTCTTTGGTGGTGCGCGCAACACGGCATTATTTGAGATGAGACACTGAAACAGGAAGGAACGTTGTTCATGCGTGTCGTGTTGTGTGGTGGCATTGTTGATGGAGTGCGCAGGCAAGACGCTGAAGGACAAGGACATCCGGACGTACGGGAGCATCGTGATCGATGACGACAGCCAGGAGCACGACGTCTTCGAGGAGAACAGCTTCATCGACGAGGTGGAACGTGAGGACGCCCGACGGCTCTCGTACACCTCTTCCCTTCACGCACAAACACCAACCAGCGCACAAGACACACATGACACGACACACAACACGACACACTACACACAAGACGCACGACACGCTTAAGGTAATGCTCACAGGAACATGGGCCTGATCACGGCGCTCGCCATTTGCGTCCACAATTTCCCCGAGGGCATGATGACCTTCGTGTCGACCCTCTCGAATACTTCCTTCGGTACGCCCGGCTCGACGATGAGCACTTCGTTGGCCTGGCACTCACCATTCTCTCTTTCTCTCTCTTCTTTCCTTTCCTTTCTTTTCCCCATCCCCCCTCTCGAATACAGGGCTGGTCGTCACTCTGGCGATCGCCATTCACAACATTCCAGAGGGCATCTGCGTGGCCATGCCCATCTACTATGCCACCCGTAGCAAGTACGCTCTCGTGTGTCGTGTGTGTCGTGTGTGTCGTGTGTCGTGTGCGTGTAGTGTTGTGAGCTCGAGTTCTTACGATGAAACAGGTGGCAAGGTGTGCTGTACTGCCTCATCGCGGGCATCTCAATGCCCATTGGCGCGTTCATCGCCTGGGGCGCCGTTGGCGGCATGCTAAGGTACCTGAGCTCCTAGACGTAAGTTGTGATGGAATCGATGTTGTTACGCCTCTGTGTTTCTTCTTGTCCTCCCAGCCCGATCGTGTATGCGATCCTCTTCGGCTTGATTGCGGGCATCATGGTCTTCATCTCCGTGCGAGAGCTCATCCCCACAGGTGCGCTGCGATGTGCATTCATGCGCAGTGCGACGCGCTGTGACTGTTTCTTCTCACGTCCTGTGTCCGCAACGACACAGCACACCGCTACGACAAGAGCGACGGGATGGCCACCTATGCGATGCTCTTCGGCATGGCTCTCATGGCCTTCTCCCTCTTCGCTCTCGGCGAGTGAAGTCACCCAGCTGGCCTGCGGGCTGGCCAGGAAGGCCACGGTATGGGCCACCTCCTCGGCCGTGCCGAAGCGGTGCTCGAGAGGGGTCTGGGCCTTGGCGGTGGCCTTGAACTCGACCGGAAGCGTGTCGGCCATGTCCGTTTCGATCACGCCCGGCGCGACCAGAACATCGAACTCGCCGGCGGCTTTTAGACCATTTCACCATTAAAAGCACCATATGATTGGCTGGAATGATGAGAATTTAGGAGTGAATGCACCCCGAGTACGTGAACTGGACGGTCACTGAGGCCCTGATCTCCTCGGCGTCGTTCATGATGACAGGCGCGCTGGCCTGCATGATCGAACGGGAGGCCTCCGCGGCAAACCCGTAGTCACTAATGTATGTGAAGGACCGTTCATGTTAGCAGAAAAAGCTGTGTTGGGCAGCATTGTGGTTGTGGTGGTGCGTACGCTTGCCCATAGCTGTAGCCGGGGGAGTTAGCCACGATGGAGTATATGCCGTCCCACCTGCACATCAGCTTAGCCATGATCGCCTTCGCCTGGGTAATCGCGTCGTCCAGGGCCAAGGACTGCGCCTGCAAGTAGTACTGCCGCACGTTGTCTGATATTCGCGACACACACACACACACACACGGCCAACGACACAATAAAGTGTTAGTTTGGTGGACGTCTCTTGAGTGGGCGGAGGGAGTCCCTACCAGAGTTTGGGCTGGTGATGAACTGCACGTTCTGGATGATCTGGGCGCCGTTGGCGATGGCGACCGCAATGGCGTCGCCAACGGTCTCCACGGGGGTGTTGAACGACACGAAGTTCTTCACGCCGTAGCCCGAGACCGGCGGCTGCTCCCAGTAGGCCAGCGGGGCAAACGCGAAGCCGTCCGTCTTCACCTGGCTCACACCCTGCGCTTGCGAAGAAGGCCAGCCGTGAGCCCTGGCGCGTTGCAGCCACACTCCTGAGAAGGGCTCGTGCACGCACCAGAGTTTGGTTGGCCCTGAGCGAGTTGATGATCTGGGACATGTAGGTCTGGGCGCGGAGAAGACAGGCGGACGCATCTTCGTCCTTGAGCTCGAAGCCCACCGTGACCCTGCCCACGGTGCTCGAAGGGGCCGTCATCACACCTTCAGGGTTGGTGACATGTCGTGAGGAGGAGGAGGAGGAGAGGGGGCAGGGTTAGGAAAGTGGAAAAAAAGGGGGGCGGGGCAGTACCGTTGCCAACCACCAACAAGGTGTTGGGGGGAGCCTCGGAGGCCCAGCTCGTGCAGCCCAAACATACCGCGAACAGCACCAACAGGAGTAGTAGCTTCGACATCTTTGAAGAATTGAAATAAAAAAATAGGAAAAACCAAGAAACCTGTTGTTGTCGACACAGCAGGTTACACGTCAGCAGGACAACCAAAACTGGCGAAGACTGGGGGGCGGCTCAGGGCGTCTGTGCTGCCTTCAGTTGGTCTTGGGGTACTGGAGCACGTATTGCCTGAGCTCCAGGAAGTTGGGCGTGCCGAGGCCGGTGGAGGCGTCCCAGCCGTCGGTGGCGTGGTAGCCCTCGGGACAGCACACCGGCGTGTCGGTGAGCGCGCCGCACCTGTTGTTGCCCCACACGGGATCTGCATGCGCACGCACGAGGTGAGTGAGTTGCATGCGCACACGCACATTCACGACGCGCGCCCGATCGCACGACACGTACCGTAGAAGGTCTGAGGGCGGTCGCGGCTGGCCTGGTAAAGGATAGGGTTGAGGAAGCCCAGCGGCGGCAGGCCGGCAGCGGCGCGCGCGTCGTTGAGGAGGGTCACCACGCCGGCGAAGATGGGCGTGCTCGCGCTCGTGCCATCGATGGGTACGAACTCGCCGCCCAGGGCGCACATCAGGTCTGCACGCGCCGTCCAGTGGTGAGTCTCGCACCGCCACGCGCGCGCAAGGAGGAAGCAAAAGCTTGAGATGCGTACTGTGACCAACGGCAGCCACGTCGGGGTAGCCGCGGCCGTTCGGGTTCCACACGCCGGGGGCGGGGAAGGGGATGTTGGTGTGCTTGAGGTAGTTCTGCACCACCTGGGCCTGGTAGGGAGCACGCGAGCTGATGTTCGAGAAACCGCCGCCGGTGGTCCAGAAGAGACCCTGTATGCCGGCGGAGGGAGGGTGCGGTATGACAACGCATTGATGAGTGAATTGTAGTGGAACAAACTGAACCAACCACACATAGTGTCACCACAAATAGAAAACGAACCTGATCAATGGAGACAACAATCTCGCCGAGCGGGTTGTTGAGGCAGTCGATGGGCGAGCGCTGGTAGCAGATGGGCTCAGAGACGGGCGTGATAATCGTCGAACCTGCACCGAGCAGCGCAACAACGTGGGCGCCAAATGTGAGCTTGCAGCTTGCGAAGAAAACAACAGGGGAGATGACGGCGTACCGATCGCCGTGACGTAGGGGGACTGCGAGGGCCAGTCGGCATCGAGGACAGTGCAGCTGGGGATCTCAGCTGTACGCACGTCAGTCAGTTTAGGGGGGTGGCGTGTGGAGGAGGTCGAGTCGAGAGGTACCCAAATCGCCGGCACCGTTGTCGGCCGAGGCAATGAGCACGGAGATACCGCGGAGCGCGAGCTTCTTGAACTCGTGGTCAGCACGGGCAAGGTAGCCCTGGCCCAGGAACTTGTCCACCAGGGCCTCAGCCACGCCGTAGCTGATGCTGTTCACCTGCGGGGCTGCAGTGCAGCAATTATTCAAGATAATTAGACGAGCGGCAGTAATAATAAAATAATCAGAGAGCGTACGGTTATCGGTGTTGGCCATCTGGAGCGCCCACTCGAGGATGGGGTCAGCGCCGCCCGGGGACGGGAGGTCGATGGACCAGAAGACAGTGGCGGCGCCTTCAAGAAAATTCAGGTGAAGGTGAGCAAGCACGATCCATAAGTACTCATGTGCGTACCGGGAGCGACGCCCATGATCCACTCAATGTCGAGGGTAGCCTCACCACCGGGCTTGGTCGGGTCGTTGGGGCCTGTAGGTCAATGATGGGTTGGGTTGGGTTGGGTTGGGTTGGGTTGGGTTGGGTTGGGTTGGGTTGGGTTGGGTTGG
>CDFC01045895.1:0-11081 GCA_000826385.1 Acanthamoeba rhysodes | reverse complement strand
AAGCTGCTGTGGAACAGCTTCATGGAGACACGCATTTCGTTTCAGCAGATGCTCACGCTGGCCAACAGGTACCACGACAAGCACCCCACCGCCCGACCACCCCAACTGGTGCTGACGTGGCGTGTGTGCTCACCAGGCTCCCGCACCCGAAGGCCTACTCGCTCTTCATGTCCCCCGCCGCCGCGCTCGGCGAGAAGAAGTCGCAAAAGCGACAGAGCAAGAAGCACAAGAAGAACGAAGACGACGAAGAAGATGACGAGGAGAACGAAGAGGACGAGGAGGTGGACGAGGAGCAGGAGGGCAGGAGTCAGAAGCTCAAGGCGGGACTGGCCGAGGCGTCGTCTTCGCTCGCCTCGCTTTTCGACGGCCTCTTCTCCGCGAAGAAGACGCTGCTCGCCGGCAACGATACGTTTGCGCCGGTGTTGGCCGACGCCAGCAAGGGCAACGACGACGATCTGGCCCTCGGCGAAAACGGAGAGGCCAACAGCAGTGGAAAGAGTGTGGAGCCCAAGTGGGAGGAGTTTCTTGCTGTCGAGGTATGATTCAGCTGCGCACCCTCTCCCTTCCATGGAGGTAGTGAACTGATTGGCTGTTGTGTAGGAGAACCTGTGGAAGAGGACCGACGAGGTGATCGACAGATGGAACAGGAAGACGATGCTGTCGCAGGGCATCATGCAGAAGGAGTTCAAGGCCATCAACCGGTAACAATCGCGCACGCACAGCCCCCATACACTTAAGAGTAGATGACTGATCGTCGCTGGCCAACACAACAGGACGGTGCTCAACCAGATCTCGCAGTTGATGGCCGACCAGCACCGGTTGGTCAAGCGCACCCAATTGAAGCGGTCGTCGGCCAAGGTGATCGGCGCTGCCCTTTACCCCCAAAAGCCCAAGGTTCGTCCCGACGCGTAAGCTCCCTTCTTCACATCAAAGTCTCTCGCTGATCACGCACGCACATTACACAGGAGGAGGAAGCTGCTCCCACACCGAACGGCGTGCCCGAAGATGGAAAGAAGAAGGAAAGAGAGGAAGAGTATGACGAGGAGATCTTCGATGACTCCGATTTCTATCATCAACTACTTCGAGGTGTGTGGTCGTACCCGATCCGTTTGCGTGGCACACCCCACACAACTAGACTAGACTCAACTCACTACTGTGCTTTGCTTTTGTTTTTTGCTCCCGTGCGCAGAGCTCGTGGAAAGCGGAACGGCGAACGTGACCGATCCCATCGCGCTGGGCCGAAGTCACGCCCAGCTGCGCCGCATGCTCCGGAAGAACAAGAAGAAGGACGTCGACCAGAAGGTTCGCGCCTCTTTTGATGTCCACTAAGGTTCGGTAATGTTCAATCCCGCAACTAACACGACGCGCGCGCGCGCACGCACACACGCACGACAGGCTTCCAAGGGCAGGAAGCTGCGATACGACGTGATGGCGCCGCTGGTCAACTTCATGCCGGCCATCACCACTACCCAGCAGGTTACCCCCATGGCCGAGGAGCTCTTCTCCCACCTCTTCTCCTCCTAGGAGGTTTGTTTTTTTGGGGTATTTTTATTAATCCAAGAATTCAAGCAATTAATTGCTCGTTTTTTATCCATAATTGGTAAAAGGCGGATGATGTGGCGTTTGAGTTCGCAACGTTTTTGCCACCATAGACAAGAGACGAGGAGATGGACGTGGGGCTGAAGGAGAAGCAGCCGCAGGCGCTGAGTCTGCTGGGCATCCCCGTGGGCCACTTGCCGCAGTTCGTCCAGCTCTTGATCTGCGTGGGAGGCGTCTTCTTCTTTCACATCTGCCACGGCTACCTTCAGGTACGACCGGCCGACATGGCCCTGCAGCGCGCCCTACTGCTCGGTTCGTCGCGCCCTGCTCACGGTTGGAGAGGGGGGCACGGTCCACGCAGGAAGCGATATTCAAGGTTCCGGGGTACAAGTACGGTCTGTTCCTCACGCTCTTCGAGTTGTTGGCGTTCATGCTCTTCTCCTTCGCCAGCTTCAACGTCTTCTCTCACGAGCGAAGGTTCGTCTTTTGTGGAGAGCAAGCTTTTCCTCGGCCCAAGTCCACTGGGTCCCAGTGGACTTCCGCTTCAACGCTTACACGCGTTTCTTGGTGTGCGGTCGTGTGCGTGCGGCAGGACGCCCCTCCGCTACTACTTCCTCTTGTCCCTCCTTCTCTTGCTCACCACCGGCCTTGGCAACGCGTCCCTGGGCTACCTCAACTACCCGACCAAGGTGAGTCCACACCACGCACCCGTTTGGCTTTATCTTTATCTTGTGGCCGCCTGAGCCTGACGGCCGTGACCTACCGTTCTGGGATGTCTCTTCCCCGAGAGCAGGTGATTCTACGATCGGCCAAGGTGATCCCAGCGATGCTGTGCGGGCTGCTGGTCATCCAGAAAAGGTCGGTATTGCTGAAGATCACCTGTGCGGGCCCACCTCAGACTCACCAACGCTCGGTGCAGCTACACGTTTGCCGAGTACTGCGGGGCTGCGCTTGTGAGTGCGGGTCTCGCCCTGTTCACCCTCGCGGACAGCAGGCTGAGCCCTGATTTCAACGTCATTGGTACACGCCCCGTTGACACTGCCGACCTAGCCCTTCTTTCAGCCAACGACGGCGTTTGTGGCAGGGCTGGCTATGGTCATGACCTCGGTCCTGTCAGAAGCGCTTTTGTCCAACTTCCAAGAGAAGATCCTGAAGAACTTTGGCAGCCCGCAGTCTGAGATGGTACACCCAAGCCGATCTGCTCTCCTGCCAATCTGTTGGTATTGTAGCTGACGTTGTTTGGCCAGGTCTTCTACTCCAACTTTGTGGGCTTTGTGCAGATACTGGCAGTGACCATCTTCTCAGGGGAGCTTGTCACAGCCATGGATTTCTGCATGCATAACAAGGGAACCTTGGGACTTGTCATGATGGAAGCTATGATGGGCTACTTTGGGGTTTACTTCTACCTAGCCATCATCAAGAGGTAATCTGAGTTGCTCTTTGATTTTGTCGTGTGCTCACTTTGTGTTCTCTCAGGTTTGGGGCAGTGGTGGCAATTTTTGTGGCATGCTGCAGGAAAGTGGTCACCTTGGTATTGTCCTTCATTATCTTCCCAAAACCAGTACATCCCCTTCCCCCACTCTGCCTCAAAGTGTGTCAAACTGACTGCCTTGCACAGTTTTCTTGGCTCTACATCCTATCAGGGATCATGGTGTTCTCTGGCTTTGGACTCAACACATATGTATGTGCTAGCCCTCACTCTTGGCTGCATATGCTAATGGCTGTGATGAACAGGTAAACAATGCACAGTGGATCAAGGACAAGTTACATGCTTGGTCAGAACGAAGGAAGGGCATAAACCAGGAGGAATGGGAGTGACAACACTAACCAACTGGTACACTGTGCAAATAAACCTTATTTATCTTCTCGGCTCGCACACAGCAAACAGCGACGTTGTTTTTTCTACGACATTTCGGCTGCCAGAAGCAGATGAAGGGAGATAACAGCGTATTGTCGACGCTTCACCAATCGCCTTAGCCCTCTTCGGACATAAACTCCTTCCGCCTAATTAACTGTGCGACCACTTCGGCACAGGCAGCGCGCACAGACGTTTTCTTTTGTTGTTTTTCTCTCCTGGGTCCAGCCAACACATCGACTCTGCCCTTGCTTCGGCTTCGCTCTTTCTTCTTTCTTTCATCTTCTAGCGCACCTGTAGTCGGACTTACGGGTGTCGCCGCAACTAGCAAGGAAAAGATTAAAGGACCTCGCCGTCCTTCATCATCATCATCATCATCGAGGATTAGAGCAACACATCGACGGAAGCAAGGTAACATTTATATTAAAGAAAAGAAGAAGAAGAAGGAAGGATGTTGAGCACCGAGGACAGCATGCTGTGCATAGAGAGGTTCAGGGCGGTGGAGCACGCCGAGGAGGAGCCGATCGGAAAGGCGAAGGAGTGCAGCGGCCAGCACCGCCTGGAGGGCGAGAAGGACGAGAACAAGAAGCACCACCACCACCACCATCACAACGGCGATTACATCGTGGACGAAGATGGCGCCAAGATCGAGACCCTCATGGCCGACGTTGAGATCAGCCTCACGGACGACGAAGTGCGAGAGCAGGCGGCCTTTGACGACTTCGTTCAGAAGATCGACCGCGAGACTCCCAAGACCGACATCATCAAGAGGCGGCACGAGAAGAAGACCGAAAGGAAGGCCAGGAAGGAGAAGAAGAAGGTCGCGAAGCAGATGATCATCAGCCGTGCGCTGCAGACCCCCTCATCCCCTGCCAAGCGCTTCAAGACCCTCCTCGTGCTCGATCTCGACGGCACCCTCGTCCACAGCGAGTTCCAGCGCCGTACCTACCAGCAGCACGACTTCTCCCTCTTCAACGAAGAGATCTTCGTCTACAAGCGACCCTACCTCGACTACTTCGTCTCCACCATCCTCGAGTGGTTTGACGTCGCCGTCTGGACGGCCTCAGGTAATACATCTCACCCTGCCTCCCCTCTACACCCGATCACCCGGTTGTCTCGGTCTGGTCTCGGTCGTTTCATCTCTCCAACTTCGTTGCTTCATTCTTTCTACACGAAGCGATGCGCGTTCAATTCAATTCCATTTTAACATCAATGCCCCCGTGCAGGCTGCGAGTATGCGGCAGAGATAGTGCGGCACGTGTTCCCGGATCCCTCGAAGATCTCCTTCCTCTTCTCGAGCGAGAGATGCACAAACAAGTATTGCCCCGCCACTGGCGAGGTACGGCCGAGAGCTCCCCTTCACTTTCAAGAGGTGAAGTGCTGAGATTTTCCTCTCTTTCTCAATCTTGCAGCGTATCGTGATCAAAGACATGAAGAAGGTGAAGCGAAGAGGTTACGACCTCAAGCAGGTCCTCATCGTCGACGACACGCCCTCCACCTGGCAGAGGAACTACGGAAACGCCATCCATATTGAGTCCTACTGGGGAAGCCGCATCGACGACCATCTCCTTCACCTCCTCACCTACCTCGAGTACCTCGGCCACCAGGGCGACGTCAGGCGTGTGGACAAGAGGAGATGGAGGAACCAGGTCCTTGGGTCGACGATCCCTCCTTCCTCCACTACGCACCCGACACAGCCCGCCGCCGAGGATTCGGACAGCGATTGAGATTCAGCGGCAGGCACAGTCAGAGCTCGATGTATAGAAGTTAATTATTGCACACGCGCCGCTACTGCACGCTCAGAGGAGAGCAAGCACCTCGATGGATGTTTAGATACCAGGCCTACATGTCAAATACATGAACATATTTATTTTATTTTATTTTATTTATTGCCTTTTTCTCTTTCTGTGGCCAGTTCCCGCCTTTTTCCCATCTGCCATCCGAAACACATTGTCACAACCGAAGAGGCCACAGATGGAGTCTACATCACACGACGTTCCGCCGCCGCTCGAGCCTGCGCAGTCGCGAGGAGGAACGATCATTAGAGTAAAGAGGAAGCGAAATGAGCAGCCTCTCGATGCCCTCGGTACCGAAATTTGTGAGATGATATGATTTTTCAGTGTGATGGACTCTCATTCTCTCATGATCTCGCTGTACTGTAGTCATTGTGGGCATGATGCCACCCTCCAAAAGAGCGGCGTTCGATGCGCTCTCCGCCGCTTTCGCGACCCTCTCCACAACGGCAACGACGGGAGCTCCTGCACAGCCAGCCCCCGCGGAGCAGACCGCACAACCGACACGGCGCCTGTACAGACTGGCTCACACCGTGACGAGCACCAAGGATGCTGAAACCAAGACAGCACTGGTGCGCGTGCCTTCCTCAACGACCTTGAAACTTTCCCTTGCTTCATCTTTAGACATTCTGCTAATGTATCAGGACCAACAGGACAGGATCGAGGATATCAAGCAGAAGCGCAAACGCACCATCGAGGTGAGCAAGGAGGAGAAGTCTAAACAGGTTGTACAGCAGAAGCACGAGCAGACACGAACAGCACGTCTCAAAGTGGTGGAGCGACATCGCACGAAGGCCGGAACAATCGTCGACGTCGCTGTGGAGCGGGAGAGCGAGACGGAAACGGCGACGACGAAGATGCCTCCGCCCGTCTACATCAAGCCCGCAGCGAAGACGATCACAACGCGGGAGCTGCCATCGGCGCGCAGACAGGGCGCAAGATTTACGCCCAACCTCGCGGCGGCCAAGACCCAGGAGCAGGTCCACGAGAGCGAGCTGCGCAAGAAGCAGCAGGCGTCGCCGTTTGCAGAGATCAGTGACGAGACGACTTTCAGCCAGTACCTGCCCATGGTAAAGAGCTACCTCGCCGAGATCAAGGGCAAGGAGAAGCTGGACGATGACGACGAATACGAGTACGATCTCTACTACTTTGACGACACGGCCGACAAAGCCGAGCTCGACAGGGACTACGGAGTGTACGTGATCGTCCTCCTCTTCTTCGTCTGTGATATGCGGCCAGTGCGCGTGGAGTCTTAGCATGTCGCTGATGATCTATCTTCGATAGGGTTCACATCGAGTCGTTTGACGAAGAACTAGTGGCGGGGAACGAGTATGATGAAAGCGAGGAAGAGTATGATTCCGATGACTCCAATGGTACGACACCATAGCCTTCTCATATCACACACACACACACACACTCTCTCTCTCTCTCTCTCTCTACGTCTTCGCAGCTGTAGCTGATGACACACTAGCGCAAGAGAAGAGTGGTGGCATCTTCGGATGTCACCTCTCCATGTTCATCCAAATGATTTTGCGTGACTGACAAGACAGCCGCGTGTTTTTCTATCTATCCACTCTGCACCGACCTGGCTCGCGTTCTCTTCTTCGTCTAATGCTCTTTGTCGTGCTGCGGTGTTGATGTGTGGCACAGACGAAAACAACCCCAACTACGAATACCCCGAGGAGAGCGATTCCGACTCGGACGGAGAAGAAGGTTAGGGTGCACCCTTCATCATCATCATCATCTTCTTCGCCCTGCTTTGGGTCAGCTCACAGCAAATGGCGTTTGTGCAGAGGGTGTATCTGACCTGTCGAGCGATGATGAGGAAAGCCTAGTGACCATGCACTGGCGGCAGCTGCAGCGAGAGGAGTACTCCAAATTTGACGAGACCATGGGCGACCCTGAGGACGGCGATGACGACGCCTTGGACGACGACGATGACGACGACGGCGATGATGACAACGGCGCCGTTCCTCCTCCGATGGTCAAGCCCGACTTTGCCTTCTTCCAGAACTGGCGGGCCATGCGGAAGTAGCCGCCTCTCTTGCTTCCCTGAAATCAATTCAAACTCTCCTTTTGGTGGTCCTTTGCGCAGCTTCGGCATCTTGATGTTAATCATGAATCAAATCGCGCGTGATGGAGAAGCAAGAAGCGTCGGTTAGCGATGAGAGGCTTCGTCTGCCCAACCCCTTCACGCTGCCCTCGTTCTCCCTCGAAAAATGGAGCTACATGTCCCTGTTCGATCCGGGTACTCCCCCCCCCCCAACCGCTACACAAGTTGCTTCGTCTTCACGAAGAAGACGTGGTCAGTTGATGCTTCAATCCTCGCGTGGTTGCAGAGTGCTGGTACGAGGACCTGACGGACTTCACGTTCGCCACGGCCTTCATGCCCGTGTCCAAGGCCCAGGCCACGGCGCTGGTGCACCACTACCAGCAGCACCAGCTGAGCCGCACCGATGCGCTCACACCCGATGACGAGGCGCAGATGGCCCAGCTCGAGGCCGAACTGACCCACGCCATGGAGGAGATGAAGGCCTCATCATCAACAAGACGAGAGCTGCAAGGCGAAGGCGAAGAAGAAGAGATGAGCTTCTTCGTGCGGCTGTCGTCGCGCAGTCCCAAGGACGCGGGCCTCAGCGAGGGCCACCCGCGCATCATGGAATACCTGACCGAGGAGCTGGACAGGTTCGGCGGGCTGGCGGCGGCCGACCCCAACCAAAAGACTGTAGCGATGCAGCGGGCCGCGGGGCGGATTCTGCGCGTGACCGACGCCAAGCAGGCCCTGTGGCTCATCGTCAACAGGTATTTGCCGCTGCCGCACTCGCCCTAGACCTGGCGCTTATTGCCTCCGTTGTCGTGTGTCGTGCGGAGCAGTGAGCGCACATTCACCGATATGGTGCACGCGCTCGGGCACGAGGACGGCGAGTGGACGATGAAGATCGTGCTGCGCCACTGGATGGACGGCGTGGATCTGGCCAACGAGTTCCGGGGCTTCGTGTGCCAGGGCAACCTTACTGCGTTGAGCCAGTACAACGACGGCAACTACTACCCCGAGCTGATTGGCAAGGAGGTATTCGCTCTTCTTCGTTCTTCTTTCTTCGTTCTTCATCTGACGCGAACGCACGACAACCATCAACCAGGAGCTGATCGTCAGCAAGATCAGCGCGTATTGGCAGAAGGTCAAGCACCAGGTCAAGTACCAGGCTTGCATCGTCGACTTTGTGCTCGTCAACAACATGCAGGACGTCTACATCGTCGAGATCAACCCCTTTGTACACCTGCCGCGCCGCTCGATCCAAGTCCTGTCATTCGTGCGTGTGACTGACAATTCGACGCTACACACAGGGTCCGGTCACCGGCGGTGCGCTGTTCGATTGGGGTACCGAGCGGCCTCTTCTGCAGGGCGGGTGCGATGTGTGGGGCGACCTTGACGAGTACCAGCGCAAGCAGCGGTCACTCTACGGAGTGGACGACGTCGATGATGGAGAAGACGGTGAACGCGAAGAGATTCAAGCACTGGTGCGGGGCCAGCTGCGATACCAGGAGTACCGCCTCCACCACAACGACGACGGTCACGATCACGACAGAGAGCCACGGCCGCCAGTGCTGCGGCTGGTGCACCGCGTGCCGTCGTACCTGACCGACGACTACCTCATGGCCTTCCCCATACTCGACCTCATCGGCAAGTGGCAGCAGCCGGACACCTCGAGCGCCGGAGCATCGGCGATGAAGCGGGACCAGAACAAGAACACGACCAAGACGTGCTCGCTCCAGTAATCGGCCTCGTGGGCTTGGCTCAGCGGCCGCCGTCTGCAGAACGCTGGGGAGGAACTCCGCCGAATTTGGGTGGACGTGATGAAGCGAGGTCAAGCGAGAGGTCGGTCGAGAGTACCAGAGCGCAGAGACACCCGTGAGGCGTATTGTGTAGCTGGCGCGTTCTTGTTTCTTCATCTTTACAACAACAGCAACAACAACAGAGCATCAAGACAGGTCTGTGTCGTCAGTAAAAACAAAGAGCGAGAGACCACAGATGAATCAGGCCAAGGTGCTGCTGAATAATGGCGTTCGTATGCCGGTCATTGGGCTCGGCACCTATCGACTCTACAACCAACACAGAATCTCGGAGGTACTGCCCTCCTCTCGTATAGCGAACGCGAACGCGAAAGCGAAGGGGTGGGGGGGGGCACGCCAAGCTGCGGGTTGGGGTTCATGCCTGGAAAGGTTGGTTTCACCAACAGCTGCACTGGATCTACGCAGATCAACTGTGAGCCCTTCGTTGAACAGATTGAAACCAACGATAAATAAATAAATAAATAAATATTTATTTATAATTATTTTCTTTATTTATGTGTCGAACAGGTGCTGGCGTGGGCAGTGAATGACTTCGGGTACCGCATGGTGGACACCGCCAAGTACTATGACAACGAGCACGAGATCGGGAACTTCCTCAAGAGCTGCCCCGTGCCAAGGTACGAGTCGAGCTGACGGCCCTCCCGTCCTTTTTTTTTATTTATTTGTTTGGAGAGCTAACAGCGTTGCGCAGGAAAGAGCTCTTTCTGGTGTCGAAGCTGTGGCCGGCCGACCACGGGCACCAGCGCACGATGGCCGCGTTCAAGAAGTGCGTGCCCACACACGCTCTGATGCGCGCGCGTTCGCTAAACCGTAAGCGCACACGCGCAAACGTGAAACCAGAACGCTGGAGAGCTTGGACGTGGACTACCTGGACCTGTACATGGTGCATTGGCCGGGTGTGGAGGAGGTGGCAAAGAACCCCAAGGACCGAGAGGAGGCCCGTGCCATACGAGCAAGCACGTGGCAGGCCATGGAGGAGATCTACAAATCGGGTGCGTCATCCTGTCACGCCATCTCCATCAGCTACAACTCAATCATCATCGCCGCATCAGGGAGAGCAAAGGCGATCGGGGTCAGTAACTACACCATTCGACACCTCAAAGAGTTGTCCAGCTATGCCCACGTACTGCCCTCGTAGAACTGGACGATGGTGTGGAGTGGTGTGTGTGTATGGCTTACCTTGTGAGCGCTGGGCAGGTAAACCCGGCGGTGAATCAGGTCGAGTTCCACCCGTATCTGTACCAGCGAGAGCTGCTGCAGTACTGCACGGAGAACAACATCCAGATGGAGGCCTATTCGTCGTTCGGCAAGGGCGAGCTACTCAAGGAGAGGCGCATCATCGATGTGGCCAAGAAGCACGAGCGCACCCCAGCACAGGTGCTCCTGCGGTGGGCCATGCAGCACAACGTGATCGTCATCCCCAAGGCGTCCGTGCGGGAGAAGCTCGAGGAGAACAGCAAGGTGTTCGACTTCGAGATCGCGGCCGAAGACATGCTCCTCATCAACGCCCTCAACAAGGGCTGGCGATGCACTTGGGACCCCACCCACGTCATCTAAAAGAAGAAGAAGAAGAGGAAGATGATGATGGTATGAAGATGATGCTGCCGCTCATATGCTCAGCATTTATGATTATAAGAAGTGTTTGTCTGATGTGACTACGTTGAACACGTTGTCCCTTTTATGTTTTGAACTAAACTCACGACTTACTCCTGCTTCCTCTGCTTGGTGGCGCGGTCGCGCTTGTCGGCGGTGTACTGCTTGACGTAGAAGTTGAGGAAGAGGAAGAAGAAGGAGATACCGATGGCGTTGGCGGCGATCCAGGCCTCGATGGTGCCGTGGCACGGCGTGCCGACATACCAGAAGTAGCCGAAGAAGACCGACGTGCCGCAGTCGAGCATGAACTGCACGATCTGGATCGTCGTGATGTACTTGCGCCACCACTTCGGGCCGGCGCCGCGCGCCTGCTCGGCAAAGTAGTAGTACATGATGACGTGCACGAAGGCGTTGTTGAAGCAGGTGATCCAGCCCATGATGATGCCTGC
>CDFC01045764.1:0-23380 GCA_000826385.1 Acanthamoeba rhysodes | reverse complement strand
ATGACTGCCCATCTCCTGCACCTCTTCTCCTCTCTCTAGCTTCATTGTTGACATCAACAGCACCTCCAATTCAAACTATCTGACAATTAGAGCCATCTGAACATTTCTCTCCTTTCAAATTGCACCTGATCTTGACCAAGTGCAGATTCTTTTTGGAAGCAGCATACCCTCCACTTGTGCAACAATACCAGCTTCATGGTTGTGGTGGTATCACTTGATATTGCTCAACAATACCCCCCTTAAATGGTCCCAAAGATACCCCCAACAGCCACCCAGCTGGCCACTACTAATCAACATGTTGCTTGATGATACCATGAAAATGAAAGTTGCATTTTTGTTTGTGCTCATGTTCTCCCATCACCAAGAGGATTGTGCTCCAGGCCTGCTACATCAGCAGAGTGCATGTTCTCTCTAGCATGCCATTGCTGTGCAAGCAAACCACTCCTTCATCACTGGTATTATACCACTCCCATCATCACAGTATCATGGGCAGCTGCTTGATGATACCATGGTATCACTGAAATGCATTTTTTTGCTGAGTTCAGTACCCCTCCCAAAATGAAAGTTTCATTTTTGTTTGGGCTTATGTTAGCTCCAAGCATTGGCAAAGCTGGTTACCTCAGTTTCAATGCAGCACAACACCAAAGCAGAAGGCTAATTTTTGGAACCCAACAAGGTGACTGGCAAAGAAAGACCATGCACAGCTTATTTTCCACAACAAGAAGGTGTTTAGGGGGGATTCAAAGTATTGAACAACACACTTCCTGAAGAAGAGGAAACACACAACACCCACAGAGGCAACACACATACACATCGACAAAGGCTTACTCGTCGAGGTTGAGCTCGCTCTCCACCTCCACAGACTCGCCCTCGTGGCTGGCAAGGTCCTCCTCGTCATCCACGCCGGCAGTCTCGTACTGCTGGTACTCCTGGACGAGATCGAGCAAGTTGGACTCGGCCTCGGTGTACTCCATGTCGTCCATGCCCTCCTCGGTGTACCAGTGCCAGAAGGCCTTGCGCTTGAACATGACGCTCGACTGCTCCGCGACGCGCTTGAACAGCTGCTGGATGCACGTCGAGTTGCCGAGGAAGGTGGCCGAGATGTCCCTGCCGGCGTTGGGCACCGAGCACACGGACGACTTGATGTTGTTGGGGATCCACTCGACGAACGACGAGCTGTGCTTGCCCTGCACCTTCAGCAGCTCCTGCGATGTTTCAAAGATTGACAGACGACGATCAGCATTGAAGAATTGAAAACGAGAGCTGCGGCGGCGAAAGAGAAGAGAAGTGGGGAGAGGGAAAGTACATCTTCGACTTCCTTGGTGCGGAGGTCCTTGCCGCGGAAGATGGCGGAGGCGGTGAGGTACCGGCCGTTGCGCGGGTCGCACGCCGCCATCATGTTGAGCGGGTTGAACATCTGCTGCGTCAGCTCGAGCACCCTGGTAAAGAGATCAAATGAGTGTGATGAGCTTACCAGTTTCCAGAACACAACAACGCGGGACAGTCGGGCGCGAGATCGGGGAGGGGGCGTACGAGAGGTTGAGGTAGTCCTTGCTGGAGAGCGAGGTCAGGGGGGCAAAGCCGACGAGGAAGAAGTGCAGACGCGGGAACGGGATCAAGTTCACGGCGAGCTTGCGGAGATCGGCGTTGAGCTGACCCGGGAAACGCAGGGAGCAGGTGATGCCGCTCATGACGTGCGACACGAGGCCGTTCAGCTCCGAGTAGTTGGGGTTGTTCAGCTTGAGCGTGCGGAAGCAGATGTCGTAGAGGGCCTCGTTGTCGATGCACATCACCTCATCGGCATTCTCGATGAGCTGGTGCACGGACAGAGTGGCGTTGTAGGGCTCGACGACGACCTCGGAGACCTTGGGCGAGGGGACCACGCTGAAGGTGCAGATCATGCGGTCGGGGTACTCCTCGCGCAGCTTCGACATGATAAGGGTACCAAGACCGGAGCCGGTACCGCCACCGAGCGAGTGGCAGAGCTGGAAGCCCTGCATGAGGTCGCAGTTCTCCACCTCCCTGCGCACGACGTCCATGACCTCCTCCACGAGCTCGGCGCCCTCTGTGTAGTGGCCCTTGGCCCTGAAATTTGCAACACAAACGCTGGGTAAGGCCCTGCCACGAAGAGAGAGCGAGGCAAATGCTTGCAAGCCGAAGGGTACCAGTTGTTGCCGGCGCCAGACTGGCCGTGCACCATGTTGTCGGGACGGAAGATCTTGCCCAGCTTGTTGCCCTTGATCTGATCCATCACGCCCGGCTCCAAGTCAACCAGCACCGCTCGCGGCACGTACTTGCCTGCAGGAAAGTTAGGCCAAGGAACGATGGAAAAAAGACATCTCATAATTCGGGTTCAGAAAAATATCTCGATCGAAGATTATTCGGGAGTAGCGCAGAACGAAGAATCTCGGGAGACCCAATTTTCACTCCCAGTGGAAGGATAAGCGACAAAACAAGGAGGCTGATATTAATTCAGGGCTGCTGTAGCTATTGACAGTGACCATTTCAACGTAAATGAAGAATAGGCCTCAAAAGAACCATAGGAGAAAAAGACAGGAAGAAGGGGGAGGTGCCTCCATTGGCCTCAGTGTAGTAGACGTTGATCTTGTCGAGCTGAATGGTGTCCTTGCCGGGGTTGGTAGCGATGTCCTCATCCCACTGGCCATTGGGGAGAATGCCGTGCTCGGCGCAGATGGTCTCCCAGAATTTGGCGCCGATCTGATTACCGCACTGACCCACCTGAACGTGCACGATTTCTCTCATCTTGTTCTACGCTCTAAACGCTCGTTTGATTCGTTCGTTGGGGTTGCTGCGACGAAGATGCTGCGGCCGGCTTTTTGGCTACACCGCTGGCGCCACAGCGCGGTCTGCCGCCGTCGCTGATTGGCCAGCCGCCGGCCGTGCGCTGAAGTTGCGGGTCCGAAATTCGACTAACTCACGTTTTGGCGGGAAAGCTCTCGCGCCAAGTGCACCCCCACATCTTTCGCTTTCCTCTAACATTTTGCTTGTCACGCGTGGTCTTGTTCTTCTCTGGCCAAGGTCGTGAGAGTGCGCGATAGTGGACAGACAGGAAGGACAAATAGGAACGGCTTGGCGCTCCTCTCCGTCGCCTTTATGCTTCGAACCGTGGATGTTTGTGCGCCGAGAGAAAGTTGGAGAGGTGACAGGAAGAGATGAGAAGGAGGTGTATGAGGGTAGCGGCCGCAAGCCAAGATGGGCCTTTGCTGTAGATATACATGGGGAGTGAAAAAGAGCGGTAGAAGCGAAGAGGAAGGACGTCGTCAATGCACCGCGCACAAGGCTGAGAAACAAAAAAAGAAAGGCCGCGTGCGCGGTCTACGAAGCCGCAGCATGCCTGCCGGAGGAGGTGGGCGTAAGGGATTGACGGGACGGGTGCAAGTACGATCGTGGCTAACGTACCTAGTCGGCGCCCATAACGGTAGGAGCGACGTAGGTGAAGCCGTTGAAGTCATCATTGTCGCCTTCTGCGGTCTTGGCAAGTTCAGACGTCTCGACCACGGAATCAACCGCCTTCTCAGACGTGAATACAGGGTCGATCTGAAGGGAGCGAAAGAAGAAGAAGAAAGTCAGAACCACGCGCAAGGCAATGCCCCTGAATAAAACAGGACCACTCACCTGACTGACGTCGGCCTCCGACTTGACCTTGGGCTTGAAGGTGGGTTCAACCTCCTTCTTGAACAGCTTGTCCCAGTCGATGCTTCTAAAGAAGGGGTGCTTCTTGATCTCGGCCGCATCGCTTGTGCCCAGCCGCTTGGTCGGGTCGCGCGTGAGCAGCTGCCGTGGGCCATGCAAAACAACAAGTCGTCAGTCTCACGCACAAGATGGGCCAGTGTGTGCGGGGCAGGTACCCCGTCGAGGAGGGACTGGGCCTCACTGGAGACGTAGCTCGGGAAGCGCAGTTCGCTGTTCAAAATTTTTTGGTACATGATGTTGATGTTTTGCGAGTAGAAGGGTGGCTGGGGAAGACGAGAAAAAGAGCAGCCGCGGTGAGCACGAGATGCGCCAGAGGGGACGGTAAGAGTGCAGGACGGGAAGCTAACTTACCAGGCCAGTAAGCATCTCATACATGAGGGTGCCCAAGCTCCACCAATCGACCGCACAGCCGTGGCCTTGGCCCTTCAGCACTTCAGGGGCTGTCGTTTCAGAGAGTCCAATCAGCGAAATTGAACGAGAGCGGTGAGCACGGGATCAATCCAAGAGGTGTCTATTAGCCATACCCAGGTACTCGGGCGTGCCACAGAAGGTCTGTGTGCCCTCGGTGGGATTGATTTCCTTGGACAGGCCGAAGTCGGTGATGACAATGTGGCCTTAATGGAGAGAAGAAAACAATCAGGGCATGAGCGCGACTTGCATGTTGCGGGGGGGGGGGTTGTTGAAGCGCGCACCTTCCGAGTCAATCAAAATGTTCTCGGGCTTGAGGTCGCGATACACAATATCAAGCGAGTGAAGATGCGAGAGGGCGAGAACGATTTCGGCAGCGTAGAGCACCACGCGATGCTCGGGGAAGCGTCCCTCCTTCTTCAGATGGAAAAAGAGCTCGCCGCCATTGATGTAGTCGAGGATCATGTACAGCTTGTCGTCCGTCTGGAAGGCGTAGTGCAGCGTGACGATGAAGGGGTGCTGAATCTTCTGCAAGATCGATTTCTCGGCCTTGGTGTGCGCCACCTGCTTCCTCGCTCGAATGGCCTCCTTCCTCAACACCTTCATCGCGAATATCTCCCCCGTATCCTTCTTCTTTACTTGCATCACCTTGCCAAAGCTCCCCTTTCCAATGACGGTGAGCAGCTCGAAATCATCTTTTGTGACTTTGCCCTTGTCCGTCGAGAACAGCACCGGATCGGACCACGAGGGGTCGAGCTCGTCGTCTGACATCTTCCTTGATGGCCCTTCGCCACTTTCCTTCCCATTGTTGCTCTCGACCGCGGTATCTTCCATCGGTGCCTTCACCGATCCATCGTCTGCCGTCTTTCCCTTGTTCTTCTTCTTGTCCTTCTTTCCCTCCGCCTTCTTACCCTTCGATCCCTTGCCTCCCATCTCGCAATCGATCCAGATCTAGTACAGCAGCCTGAATGATTCGCTGCCGCTCTTCACCGCAACCGAGATATCATAACTCTGCCGTAATTTCATGGAATTCCTGCTACTCCCCCATTGGTTCAGAAAATTCGGCGCGCAACAAATTGAGTAAACGAAGGTGCATCCCACTGCCTGATGTTTTTTGGAATTATGTCAACCCTGTGGGACTAATGCATAGTAATATACAATTCAGAGAGTGTTCTACCTCCACACTTGAGATAGAGGAAGTCACTAATTTTCCAATTTATGAAGTTGACCACATTGTTACAGTGAGAAGTCAACTTCCTCTCACACAAGCAGATGAGGGAAGATTAGTATTGCTTCCTGGTGGAAGGGCACACCTACAGCTTTGCCTGGGCTTGGGTTGACCAGCCTTCAGTGCACATGCACCTGAAATTCTGAAGGTGACCCCTAACATTCATGTGAATGAGGATGAGTTGTTGGCTATGGGGATGGGGATGTGAGGAAGAGGTCCATATACCACTCTCCCTCCACAACTAGAAAACCTCAATTGGAGAATGCATTTGCATTCTGTTTAATAGTCAACCTTCCAATGATAAGTTGATGTGGTAAGTTGGTCTTGACTCTCAGCAGATTGGTGTCAATGTCCTTAAGACTCAACAACCACACCAGACCTGCACTCCAGTACACTCACAATTGGGTTGCCCACCCTGTCCAACACCACATGGAGGCCATCTGAGTGAGCAGGTTGGGTGGGGCCAGCCATACCATTTGGTCAGTGGACAGGAAACAGAATGGAGAACTGAGCACTGTAGGTACTCCCAACAAACCATCCAAAAAAGGGTCCAATCTTGCAGGCCCATGAAAGATGAACAACAGGCTGGAGGTGCGCAAGGGTGTGTTGGGGGGACAAACGAGTTGTAGTCTTCAACCAGTTTGGTACACAAAACTGAAGAGCGAAGGAGAGAAGGGGTGTGTGCAGCGGCTGCCAAAGCGGCTGCTTTTGCTTTTTACTGCTGCTTGCACTCGGGCTTGCCCTCACCACCCTCAGGCGGGGCGAAGTCACCATCCTCCTCGTCATCCTCGTCATCCTCATCACCCTCACCACCGAACTGCAAGAAGAGGAGGAGAAGAGGGAGGTAAGGAAGTCAGCTCCTCTTCGTCATCACGCATCAGGAAAGGACTATTGTATGAAGTTAGGCGTACCTCGCCATCCTCATCGTCCTCCTCACCATCATCGCCACCGAAGCCATCGACGCTGGCGTCACCGGTGAACCAGTGCACGGCATGCTTGATGATCTCCTCCTTGAGCGACACGGCCATCTCGAAGTCGAGCTCCATCATGCTCACGATCTGAGGCGAGGGCTGCTTGCCCTGCTTGACCTCGGGAGGGGCGAAGAAGTTGAAGAACGAGCCACCGGGGCCGAAGCTCTTCTTGACGCCCTGGGTCAGGTCCTGGCCCTCCTTCCAGTTGATCTGAGTGCTGTCGACGCTCTCGCAGACAACCTCATCACCCTCCTCGCCGTCACCGTCGAGGTGGTAGGTCTTGCTGATGACCTCGTTGGTGAAGAAGGGGTTCTCCCTGAAGTGGAACTTGAGGGTGAAGCTGCCGGCCTCCTCCTCGACGGGGTCCTGCGTGATGTCGGTGAGGTACTTGAGGGCCTCCTCGTCCTTCTCGGAGATGGCCGAGTCGAGCATCTCGTGGTGCTTGAGCGCGGTGAGCCAGAACTCGGGCACGCCGACGACGTTCTTCTCCTCCTCGGTCTCCTCCTTTACTTCCTCGTCCTTCTTCTCCTCCTTGATCTCCTGGATCTTGGGCTCGGCATCCTCCTCCTCATCCTCGGACTCCTCCTTGGCCTCCTCGTCGGTGGGCTCGACCTTACCGTTGATGATGGCCGCTCGCTTCTGGTAGAGAGGGGTGAACTGCTCCTTGTGGTACTTGAGCTCGAGGGCCTTCAGCTCCTTCTCGAACTCCTCCTCAATCTTCTCGTACTCGCGCTGTAAGGGCCAAGGAATCGTAAGTTGGTGTTGTAAATGGCCTGAGTCGGAACACGCACAGTCATGAAAAAAAGACGAACAGCCAATTGGCTGATTGATGAATGAAATTAAAATCGGAGATGGAAATGGTTAACGACGGACGTACGTCGAGGTTGCGGAGAGCGCGGACTCGGCGCTGCACGGCCTTAGGCAGGGTCTGGAAGTAGCCGGAGTCGGCGCCGATCATGCCCAGCGCGCCGAGCTGGCTCTGCAGGCCCTGAAGCGCGCCCTGGAGGTTGAATCCGCCAGCGCCGCCGCCAGAGAGATCAAAGTTGAGCTTGCTGAAATCGAAAGTCGGCTGCTGCTTGTCTCCCATCTTGGTGTAGTGTGTGTGTGTGTGTAGTGTGTCTTACAATCAGATGCTAAAGATGCGCCGCTGGACTTTCGTAGCGGGCTTTTGGGCCAAGCGCGGGAAAAGCGCCGTTTTCTGCGTTCTTTCTTGGCCTTGCGACCTACAAACTCCGACACGAGCACTGTGTCAAGCGTCGCTTTCGGTTTCGTTTTCTTCTTCGTGTTGGTGGGGCTCGTCGAACGACGACGGCGTGGTTGCAATGCCCACGGAGCGGAGGAACGCCGCCCACTCCGCGCGGTGATGTCCCGGTGCGCGCGGGTCGAAGATGACATGACACTGGTTCGGGTCGGCGCCCTCTGTGATTTGTTCGCGCTGTCGTGAGAACCACGCACCGGCTAGCACGCGGCTCGCGTGCAGGAGCGGGGGAATGTACTCGCGATCAGGGTGGTGACCCACTCCTTGGCGGTACTGAGCTGGCGGGTGTACGATGGCTCGTTGCTAGCGAAAGCCTGCAATACGGTCTCCCCGAGGGCATTCCTTGCATTGATGTCCGCTCCGTGGGCCATCTACGCCGAATCCCACACTCTGAGCGTGGGCCACTGCCATCATGGGGAAGGAGGGCGAGCCTACCAACAGGTCGAAGTCCTGGGGCCGGTACTGCTGGACGTAAAACAAGGCGGGTCCTTGGCGAGGTCCCGAATGTCGATTGGGATCGGCTCCTCGCTGGTGGGACACCATTCCCAGGCGAACAGCAGCGTGAGCGCAATCCGCCCGTTGCAGTGGAAACGGTCGAAGGTACCTGAAGCAGTAGCTCGATGGCGTTTATCACCCTGCTTGGCCAGTTCCAGTGGCCATGGGCCAATGTGGCGTGCAGGGGCAGCAATACATTGGGATGCCCTCCGTCCGCGTTCGGATCCATTCCTGGACCGCCATTCCGCCAGTCCACACAGTTAAGCCACACGGCGACGGCGCGGCGCGTGAGGGCAAGTAGGCACCTCGGTCCAGCAACACCTTCAGAAACTTGCAGTTGGCATTCTTGGCCGCACCTTCTAGAAACAGAGCACCAATGGCTGCAGTGTGCTCAAACCTGTCAGCCGGCACGCACGCACGTCAGTTCAAGGACCAGGGCGTACCCGGATCTCGAACGTCGACACCGTGTTCGGCAAACAGATCTAGAATGTCCGTGACTGCGTCCGCATCACCGAAGCCGGGCTGCGAGCAGCGCGGCACCAGGGCCTATTCGGATTCGCTCTTTGCGTCAGCCTTACCCATGCGCGGTTGAACCCCTCACACGAAAGCTTTTCGTGAAAGAGTGCGCACCAAGATAGGGTTCTTTTGGCGGACGTCGGCTCCAGCTTCAATTAGGAATCGGCAGATGTCCAGCATCTCCTCTGGTGGCACGCGCTGGTGAACAGACTGGTGAATACAAAGAGTGCAGCCAGCCAGGGGGAAAGGAGGGCAACCGGTTAGGGAGAAGAGTGAGCGTACTGCAAGCGCATGATGGAGGGCGCCGAGCCCCGAATCGTCGATCGCCTTGGCGTCGGCGCCGCGGCTGAGAAGATAGCGGATGAATGGCAGGCTCGTGGTTCCCGGCCGGAGGGCGCTGTGGAGCGGGGTGCGCCCGCCCGCGCCAGCGAGATTGATGTCCACGCCGCACTCCAGGAAGAATTCAACTAAAGCCTGGTCGAGTACGCTAGCGGCGAGATGCAGCGGCGAAGCGAAAGTCTGCGCATCGGCGAGCAAGCACAACATTGCTTCAACGTGAGGCCAGGCCCTGGGGAGTGCAATGACGAATGCGACTGGTCATTTGGCGTACCTTGTGCCCCCGGCCCGTCTCTTGGACGAGCTGCGCGCCGCGTTCCACCAGCAGGCGCACGGTGGACTCGTGCCGGTGGAGTGCAGCCAGATGCAACGGCGATTGCTTTGCTGGGCTGAGCGCGTTTACGTCTGTGCAACGTGAGCCCAACACCACACAAAGCGAAGCATGCATAGCGGAGGGGGCTTACCGGCGCCCTGCCTGAGCAAGAGCTCTACCATGGCCAGGCGTCCATTCTCGGCGGCAAAATGGAGCGCCGTCTTGCCAGTCCTGGGTTCAACAGCTCGGACCATCTTCAGCGCTCGTTCCGGCCCGCCAGCCTTCGCCAGCAGTATTTCCATGATCTGCGCATCCAGTGAGCCACCATTCAACACTGTGGTGTGTGTGTGTGTGTGTGTGGGGGGGGGGGACGAGTTATTGAGTACCTTGGTATGCCCGCCGGTGGCGGCCTGGTAGAAGAGAGGCAGCACACCCTTGCGGTAGTAGCTCGTTGATTGCTGCTCTCGGATGATCCGCGTAAAGTCATCGCCGCCAGCACCGTGTCGCAGCAGCACCTCTACCGCGTCGAGGAACCCCTTGGCCGCGGCGACGCCGATCGGCGTGGCGGCGTTGTGGATGGCATTGACGTCTGCGCCGGCGAGGGCCAGGATGTCGAGCACGGGGGCGCTGCCCACATTGGCGGCCAGAAAGATCGGCCTGCCGCGACCGTCGTCGATGTACCTAGAGTTGCCGTATTGGTCGATCGATACGGGCTGACAGCCATTGAGCAGGTCAAGGCTCACCCGCGCGCCCTCCGCCGTCAGCAGATCGCGCAGCACCAGGTCATGGCCACAACTGCAACACCACCTGCCAAACATTCACCGTTGACACCAGACCAGTGTGGCGGGTGTTTGTGTGTCCGTGTGAAGCACCACGTACTTGATGATGTCCTTCAGGCGCTGCTCGTGGCTGGCGCTGGCCTTAGCGTACATGCGACGTGAAGTGAAATACGAGCAAACGCCAATGGGGGAGAGGGTAAGGGTTAGGGTTGGGCGGGGGTGTACCGGAGGCAGAGGCGGCGGGGCGGGAGCTGAAGTGGCGCCGGAAGACGGTCTCCCACACGAACGGCGACGCGCAGGCGGAGTGCCACGCTCGGGACACGCCTTCGGCACGACCGAGGCTGGTCGGGTCGAGCATGCCGACGATGTGCTGCATGACCTCGAGCGGCAGGACCTCGTGCATCGCCTCGCCCCCTTCGTCTTCCTCCAATCCTTCTTCTTCTTCATAGTGGGCGGCATCCGCTACCGGCTCCTCCTCATGCGCCTCGTCCTCGTATTCGTCGCGCCACAGCACGTCCATCACCGGCTCGTTCTTCAAAAAGAAAAGAAGAAAAACAAAAGGAAACGTTCTTTTCTTATCTCAACCAGCAGAACGGTTGGCAGTGGCCAGAAGAAGGAGACGAGGAACACTAGTAGCACTGCCAACATAGGCACTGGTCAAAAAAAAAGACTTCTTAATATTATTTAAATAATAATAATAATAATAATAATAAAATTAAGGTATGGAGCTACACCCGCAACTCCCGCGCAAGGCGCTGATAGCGGTCACGAGCTACAACGGCCCGTTCTGGAGCGACGGGGCGAAGACGGGCCTCTTCTACACCGAGGCGCTGCACCCGTTCGAGGCCCTGGTCGCGGCCGGATTCGAGGTGGACCTCGCGTCGGAGACCGGCACCTGCGGGCTCGACGAGCACTCGATCAAGCCGCCGCTGCTGGGCGAGGCCGACGCGCACGCGCTCCACGACGCCACGCACCCGTTCAACGCCAAGCTGCGGGGCCATCTTAAGAGGGCGGCGGACGTCGATCCGTCGCAGTACGGCCTCTTCTTCGCGTCGGCCGGCCACGGCACCCTCTACGACTACCCTACCGCGCACGGACTGATCGGCATCGCCGCCGACGTGTACCGCCGCGGCGGCGTGGTGGCAGCCGTGTGCCACGGACCGGCGATCCTGCCAGCGGTGGTCGACGCGGCCACGGGCGGGTCGATCATCGACGGGAAGACGGTGACGGGCTTCACGACGCTGGCCGAGGGCGCCCTGGGCGTGCTGGAGCGGATCCGGGCCGACGGCCTGCTGACGATCGAGGAAGGCGCCGAGCGGGTGGGCGCCCGATACGTGGCGCCGCAGAAGCCCTTCGAGGCCTTCTCGCTCGTCGACGGGCGCGTGGTGACCGGCGCGAACCCGGCCAGCGCGCACCTCACCGCCGAGAACGCCATCGCCGTGTTCGACGCCCAATGCAGCACCTGACCTCATTTTGGCGGGAAAACGCGGCGCGGGAGAAACGCTGTTGAGGCGAAGACAAAACGCGCCAACAAGATTGGCACGAGACGGGGAGACGGGGCAAGGATGAAGGGAGAGGCGAAGGCTCAGGTGGTGCGGGTGCCGACTGTCGCGTTCGTGTCGGTGGCGAATCTGGTGGTGGGGCGGAGCCTGAGCGAATTGATACGAAATGGGCGATTGACGGACGACTGCACGCTTCGATTCGCTGATCACCAGCGCACCGTGCATGTGGCTGCCCTGATCGTCGTGGAGCGCAAGGAGGAGACCCCGCGCGGCACAACGCGCGCCCTCGATGTCAAGCTTCTCGATCGCACCACCGAAACGCAATTTGCGAATGAGGAGGAATGGGCGACCGATTGCCTGCAGCGCAAAGGCAAGAAGCTGGCCTTCATCGTGTGGGACAAGATCCACGCTTGGACGAGCGATGATCAGGACATCGGCAGCCTCAACGATCTGCGCCGCATCTCGCCCCATTCCGAAGACTTCATTGAATCAGCGCCCCACGGGGCCAAATCCGCAGGCAGCCGGCGGCGAGTAGCGGCAGCCAAGGATGAACCCGAGCACGAACGCAACGAGGCCGCCTCGTTGGGGCTGGGCGAGGAGAGCGACGAAGATGACGAGGGCGAGTGGCACACGCTGGATCAAATCGTGAAGGGCGAGGAGGAGGAGCTGGATGTAGACGCACCCGAGCCGGGCGAGCAGGGGGAGGCGGAGGCGGCCGAGCTCGCCGCAGCCGGCGATGGGGAGGTCACCAGCGAGGGGCACCAAGGGACCGAAACGACGGACGTTGTCAGCGGCGGCGTCGGCGTCGTGGAGGCCGGCAGCGACTGGGCGGCCATCAACGGCAACGAGGTGAGGGTCTTTGGAAAGCCCTTCCTCGGCTTCGGGGTACGTGTCATGTCTGTGTGTGGTGTGTGGCGTGCGGCTTTGATGTGTTTTGTGTCGTGTACTGAATGAAGGTGGGCTGGTCGGTTGGCAGGCCTTCGCCACGGTGAAGCGCGGCGAGTGGATGGGCATTCCGGTAGCGATCAAGTCCATCAACAAACTGAAGAAGGGCCAGTACGCCCGGGGTGTTCAGAGGGAGCTGCAGATGTGGTGGTACGAGCTTGGGAGCTTCTTCTTCTGCTTACTATGAGCCCAGCCAGGCCACTGATCGGTTACATTGACGGGGCAGGCCGGCGCGGCATCCGCATATCGTGTCGCTCTACGGAGCGCTGGAGAGCGAGAGCCACATATTCATCGTGATGGAGCGGTTGCACATCAACCTGTCCCAGGCCGTGGAGCGCTTCTCGCGTCAGCTCGTGCTCGAGCACTGCAAGCGGTGGGCCACCCAGATCGCTAGCGCCATGCATTTCCTACACTCGCGAGGCGTGATCCACCGCGACCTTAAACTCGGCAACATCTTGCTGGTACACCTTACACAACACACAACACACTCAGACAAGAGCGTTTGCACACCATTGCGCTCACACTAATCGTACGGTCATAGACGAAGGATTTCAAGTCGTGTAAGATAGCCGATTGTACGGTCTCCCCTCTCTGGTGGCCTCCGCGGTCTTGTTTCCGCCTCAAGTTAACTCTGTGTCGTGCCGTGCCAACAGTTGGCACAGCAGTGAAGGAGAGCGAGGCGGACAACATACACGTGGGCACCACCGAGTACATGGCCCCAGAATTGCACGTGCGCAGCCCGCACAGCACCAAGATGGACGTGTACTCGTTCGGCATTCTGCTGTGGAAGCTGTTCAACCCCTACACTTACCCCTACCCCAAGCACGACCCTGTCAGCTACGGCGGCGGCAAGCGACACCGCCTTCACCTCCTCCGGTACGCTCCCCCATGCTGTCGTGCGTGTGCGTGTGCGGTCGTCTGACGTGTGGTAAAGGGTGGTGCATGAGGGCGCGCGGCCTCAGATGAGCAAGGCGTTCGTGCCGCCGGCGTGGCGTGAGCTCATGGAAGACTGCTGGGCGGCCGACCCCAACACGCGGCCCACGTTCGGCGACGTCGTGCGCCGGCTCAAGGACCTCCCGCACCTCTCCGCACCCTCGTGATCGTCTCCTTGTTTGTTTATTGTTTATTTATTATTATGCATTTTTTGATTCTATTTTATTTTTTTGGGTATTGTTCGAAGAGAGAGCCGAGGGGACGACGATCGATCAAGAGGAACTGGTCGACGAAGTTGTGGCGGGAGATGGGCCATCGGGCTTACTTACGACCGCCTCGACCGGCAGGGGCGCAAAGTCGTAGAAGCGGACGGAGCTGTCGCGGAAGGCGGCGGCCACGCCGCGGCGCGTCACTTGCAAGCCGGCGAGGTCAGCAAAGCCGAGCGGACCGCCGGTGGGCACCGGCGCCTGGACAACGCGCACACGGTCACCGAGCTGTCGGTCCGTCGACCTCCTGCCGCCGCCGCCGCCGCCGTTGTGCCCCTCCTTCCCTCGGTGCGCTCGCCACTCGCTCGCCTCGCGGTGCAGGTCGATGAAGAAGACGCCGCCGTCGTCGCCGCCCACGAAGCATCGTCCCTCGTCTGCGCGCAGGGCAGACAGAGTTGAGGTGGGGGTCAGTCCCACAACACTCTAACGCCCAAAACCAAAGTCTCTGAAGGCTTTGACGAGGAGGTACTTCGATCGACGACAATTCGGCTGATGAGGGGAAGGCTGTCGTCCTCGCCGATCAGGGTACCGTCGGCCATGGACCAGAGACGAATGCCGCCGACCTCGTGAGACGACACGATAATGTCGTTGTGGAACTGGACTGCGTAGACGTCGCCCGTGCTCTCTGTTGTGACATCGCGAGTGTGAGCCAAGCTTGGCGGCTTCGGTAGAGGGAAACACCACCACACGCACAACACACCTCACGCCCAGAGGGGCACAACAAAGCCACAGAAAGAGGCGCACCGCCGTTGGTGGGCTCACGGAGGGTGAGCAGGGGCTTGGCGAGGTTGCGCAAGTCCCACGCCCGCACCGCCCCGCCCTCTCCGATCTCCTCCACCTCTCCCGCCACGAGCCTGCTGTCGTCAAAAGCAAACGGAGGCGACAAGTTCTCGCCCAGCGTGGCCTTGCCGACACTGTGTCCGCCGCGTACGTCAGCCATCGCTTTTGTGTGTGTGTGTGTGTGTGTGTGTGTGTGTGTGTGTGTGTGGTGAGGTGGGCCGGATCGCACTATTTTTTGGACACGCGCACGTCCCACAGCCAGACCTTGTTGCGGTAGATGGAGCCGGTGAGCAGCATGTTGGGGTCGGTGGGGTGGAACTCGATCTGCTCCATCGGATAGCTACACTCGAGCGTCTGCACCACCTCGCCTGTATTGAGATCCCAACACAGCACGTCGCCACAGGCTGCGTCGTTTCGGTAGAAAAATACAGGTTAGCCAGTAAGCAGCCGATTGGTCCGTCGAGGTAGTGCGGCTCAAGGTGTACCTCCGACGAGGAACGGGGCACGCAGAGCCAGGTCCTTGACCTCCTCGGCGCATGGGATCCGCTGCTTCTGCTCGCCGGTGGTCAGGTCCCACACCAGCACGCCGGTCTTCGAGGCCACCGGCCGATCCGAGTAGGCGCCCACAATGATCTGTTACACACCAACGACACACGACACACGCGCAAGCGTCAGTCCTTTGTGAGAGCGGCATGCATTAGCCGCGTGGCCATGTATACCTGGTCATTGTGGCACACACACGAAATCGAGTTCCAGTTCCACTCATCGGTGTACGAGCCGTGCAGGCTGTCAGCACGTGATTCGTGTTGTTGTTGTTGATGTGTGTGTGTGTGTGTGTGTGTGCGTGTGTGCGTGTCTATGAGTGCCAAGCCACGAGAGGGAGCGAGCGACAGAGGGCGCGTGGGTACCTGCCGTGGGCGTCCCACACGCGCACGCTGCCGTCGTCGCCGCCGGTGACGATGCGGCCGCCGGCGTCAACGGCGAGCGCGTTGACGCTGCTCTTGTCCCAGCCCTCAGGCTCTTCGTTCTCGTCGTCGTGCGTCTCGTCCCACTTGACCAGCTCCTCGACCGTGTAGCGCACCGTCAGCGCTTCGGCCCGGTTGTGATGCCAGTGCCGGGACGCGAAGGCCAGTTGCGCCCAGTTGCGCTCCAGGAGCTCGAGCAGCCGATAGAAGCGGCACCACGGTGCGGTACTCGGGCCGTGCTCCTGGTCCATGGCTTGCTTCAGCCGCTCCATCTCCATTTCAGGAGATGAAGATGGAGATGATGTAGAAGATGACCTAGGTGATGCGGGGTGGGACCGAGGGCTCGCTGTGTTGAGAGCACTGGTCCAGAGGTGGAGCGCCAGCGGACGCCAGAGCACGGCATCGTTGGCCTGCAGCCGCATCCTCCACGATTTCGAGACTTGGCCCAGCGCCCGCAGATCGGGCGGTAATGGGAACGTGAGGACGTACACCAGCAGCTCCTCTGGCAGTGCCTCCAGCCCATTCGCACCTCCTGCAGCCCCGGCATCTTCTTGATGCTTGGCACCTTCCATCCTACTCTCCGCTACTCGCAAAATCCGATTTTAAATAATTGGCGATGCTCATAATGGTGAATGTAATCTGTTGGGGATGATGAAGGCCTCTACAAGGCTCTTCTCTTCCACGGCCTTTCCTCCAATCTTTAGTCAAGTGGGGTGGTGTTGTTCTCGTTGAAGCGGAGCACAATGACCGAGATGTTGTCTGTCGAGCCCATGCAGTACGCCGCATCTGATCACACGACACGCGACACACAACGAGTGTCCCACAGCGGGTGAGCAAATGGTGAGGATGCGAAGACGCGGGCGAACGCACCTCGCAGCGCGATGGAAGCGCGCGCAGCGGTAGGCTGGGCCTCGGCGATGGCCACGGCCTGCTCGTTGGAGAGCACGTCCCACACGCCGTCGCACGCGAGGATCAACAGCGTGTCCTCTTCCGTCAACTCCACAGTCCTGTAGTGCGTGTTATAGTTGTGTTAAGGCCTGCCGTTTCGGTGGGGGTGCGCGCGTGTGCGTAACGTGGTGTGTCGTTGGTCGTGTCGTGTCGAACGTGGTGTGTTGTGTACCTGACTTCGGGCATCCAGGTGATGCACTCCTGAAGCTCGCAGTCGCCCAGAGCGCGCGACAAAGCGAGGATACCGCACACCCGGCTGTTTTCGGTGACGAAGCCGCCCTTGTCGCGGATGGACTGGCTCTCGGCAGGATTCTCCGGTTTGTGGTCTTCGGACATGGCCAGCGCACGGCCACCGCCGCGCCCGAGTACCGCCCGCGAGTCGCCGGCATTGGCGACAATGAGGGTCGAATCCCTCACCCACGCCACCAGCGCCGCCGTTCCGTCATCTACTCGCTTCGCATCAATGTCGCCGTGCACCTGCCGGTGTGCAATGCGTGATGCGCGTCGTGTCACAGTGAGTTTAAAACACTATCGCACAAGCGCGCACTCGGCACGCACCTGCTTGAAGGTGTTGATGAGCGCCTGCTTGGGATCGTTCGTCGACTCCCAGTGTCGGCTCAAATATCTGAAGTCGCCGGAAAGCTCGGCGGTAAGCGACTCCGCAAAGCGATTGCCATAAGCGGCGTGGTGGAGGTGCGGCGAACCGATAAAAGCACGACGCGGCGATCTCGGCGGACCTCTTTCCGCCGTGCCCGTCAAACAGCCCTGCAAAATGCTCCTTGTCGCTTCCCCTGAAGTAGTTGGCGGAGCAGCACGAAACAGCCGAAGGAAAGGTTAGGCGAGTCGCACACGCAATTAACGATTGGACCGCGGTGCATACCTGAAATTCTGTACAACGGAGAGTGTGTCCTGCTGTTCGGGTCGCCTGCCGCGCAGTTCCGCCCAACCCATCTCGCACCGCACTCGCGCCGACCGGCCGCTGCTGGAAGCCGCCTCCACCGCTGCCGGCGCATTCTTCTTGTCCCCCTTTTTCTTCTTCTTGTCATCTGCTCATGCAACGGCTAGTCAGACTGAGTCGCCTCGCGCAAAAGAACGCACGACAGTGTCGGCGGGATCGTACCGGGATCCTGCTTCTCCTTGCCCTTGGAGGCGTCGAGGAATTCGTCGTCGTCCTTCTTGGACTTAGTGTTCCGTCGCTTCTCTCGTCGCGGGGCGTGGCCGCCGGTGGCCACCGTCATGCCCTCCGAGGACACCCACATATTCGGGTCCTCGAAGTGCGGGATGTGGCTCTTGGCTAACCGATTATGCCCCAGCTTGAGCTGCACGCACCAAAAAAATCGGGTACGTAATTAACATTAATTAAGTATAATAATGGACAAAGAAGAAATAATAAAACTGTAAAATAATAATACAAATTATTATTGCGCTCCCTTGTAAAGGGCAAAACATTTCGAGTTGCGGTTTTGGGTACCTGACAGATTTGTTGGAAGGACTTGATGCCGGCGGGGAGGCTGGTGAGCTCGTTGTGCGAGATGTCGAGCTCGGCCAGTCGTCGCAGCGCGGTGAACTCGGCCGGCAGCGCCGCGAGACAGTTGTGGGAGAGGTCGAGCTCCTTGAGGTTGATGAGGGCGCCGATCTCAGCCGGCAGTTCCGTGATCTCATTGCCGTTCATGTGCAACACCTCGAGTCCACTAACCACCGTAGCAGCGATTTAGTCATCTTGGGCAAAAGCACGACACACCGACACACGACACGCACGCAAGACGACGTACGTGAGCTTGCTGATGTGTGACGGCACGACAGAGAAGTTGCTGTTGGCCAAGCTCAGCTCCCTAAGGGTGGTGAGCTCAAACACGACCGGCGGGAACTCGGTAAACGAATTGCTGCCGATGTACAGATCCTTCAGCGCCACCATCTCTGCATATGGACACACACCACACACACACCACACACACACACCACACACACACACACACACACACACACACACACACACACACACACACACACACACACACACACACACACACACACACACACACAATCGCGAGCGGTTAGCCGCAAGCTCTCGACGAGACAAGCGAGTGAGGAGCGCGAGTGGGTGAGCAGAGATGAGAGGGCCACCGACCTTTCATCTGTTCGGGCAGGTGCTCGATTCTATTGCAGCTGAGGTAGAGGCGCTGCAGCTTCGTGAGGCGGCCGATGTCGTCCGGCACCACAGACAGCCCATTGCCTGTGTCAAAGAAGCAAAGGAAACGTAAAGAATGAGCTGAACAAGCCGGGCGTAGCGAGAAGGTGGTATGCGTGAGTGCGTGGGTGGGAGGTTATACCGAAGAGGTTGAGCTGAAGCAGGCCCGGCGCTTCGAACACGGACACGGGGAACGCCATGAGGTTGTTGTGGCCGAGCTCCAGGCACCAAAGGTGCTGCAGGTTGCTCAAATCGACGTTCAATTCTAAACGCACGCGCACAGGAAACAAAAACGTCAGTGCCAAGATGGTCGCACAAGCACACGGCGCACAAATAATCAAAAAAAAAAAAACGGTCGCTTTGGTACCCGAGATGAAGTTGGCGGAGGCGGACAGGCGAGAGAGGCAGGAGAGCTGGGCAATCTCGCTCGGCAGTTCGGTGATCTTGTTGGAGGTGACGGACAGCTCTGAGAGCCCGACGAGGCCGCGGATGGACGCGGGCAGCGAGGTCAGCTCGTTGTTGTTGGCCCAGAGCCGGCGCAGCGAGGTCAGCGTTTCCAGGCCCTCGGGCAGCGCCTGCAGCATGTTGAACGACACGTCGAGCTCCTGAAGCGATACCAACCCGCCCAGGTCGGGCAGCTCAGAGATTCTACATTCGAGCGCGACGTTGGCAAAATCAATGCAAAGTTAGTTGATCCGGTTTCAGCACAGCCCTAAGCCATAGAGCGTGGTGGTGTCGGGTGGCGCACTGATTCTCCCAGAAGTCGAGATTCCTCAGATTGCTCAGCCTGGTGATCTCGGGGGGCACCCACTGCACGAGAGAAAAAAGGCCCGGGTAAGGTGGTGAAGGCAAGAGGCCCTGCTGTCGTGGAGAAATGCGACGCGAAGATGGGGTGATCTCAAAGAAGAGGCGGCGTACCGTGAGCTTGTTGTTGCCGAGCGAGAGCTCGAGCAGCTCGCTGAGGTTGCCGAGTTCGGCGGGAAGTGAGGTCAGACAGTTGTTGCGGAGCAGCAGGTGGCGCAGCGCGGTGAGGTTGCCGATCTCGGGCGGGAGCGTGGTGAGGAAGTTGCAGCGCAGGTCGAGCTTCTGGAGGCACACCGCGTGCGACAGCTCGTTGCCGATCGACTTGAAATCGTTTCCCACCAGCTTGAGATGTGTGAGGGACGAGAACTGCGCGATGACAGCGGGCAGCTGGCAAGCACAACATAAACACCATAAATACGAGCATTCTTTCTCTGTGCGTGTATGTGTGTGTGTGATGAGAGGAGGGAGCCTAACCGTGGAGAAGGCGTTATGCGCAATGTCGAGGTTCTCGAGGGCGGTGAGGCTCTGAAGCTCGTCAGGCAGCGTGGTGAGGCGATTGATGTACAGATTGAGCGTGTGCAACGCCGTCAGCTTGCCCACCTCCGGTGGCACCTCCTCCAGCCGGTTCCAGTGCACGTGCAGCTCTGTACTCGGCACGCACGCACACGCACACACACACACCACACAGCGTGAGTGGCAAATAAAAAGGTGGCTCAAGTAATTGGTACGTGTGGACAGTTGCACAACAACACACTTACGCTGAACTGGAGAGGAGTTGTTAATTTAAAGGACTTACAAGTAAATAACAAGTGATACAAGTAACACCACCTCATAACGAAAGTCTCTCTCGATAGAGACAGAGCTCTCCGAAAGCCAGCACAACCCAAAGCAAAAAAGGCAATTATTAATAATAAATAAGAGAAAGCAATAAATAACAAAAGAAATAAATAAGTGGATGGGTGGGTGCCTGTCCACAATGAGGGGAAGGAACAACATCGAGGTTTGAAGAATGGAATGAATAAATATTGAATTAAGAATCTGCTGGGTGGAGAGTACCTTTGAGTAGGGAGAGGTCGCCAATTTGGGGTGGAAGAGAGGAGAGGAGGTTCTTGCCGAGATCGAGGGTGGTGAGGTGGGCGAGGGCGCCGATTTCCGGTGGAAGGGACTTGAGCTTGTTACCAAAGAGCCGAAAGATGGTGAGGCGGGTGAGGTTGGCGATCTCGGGCGGGAGCGATTCTATGGCGTTGTGATTGAGACTGAGCCATGTCAATTCCTCGATTATGAAGTCCTTCGGCAGATTCGTGAGGTTCTGGTTCTTGAGGTCCAATCGATCGCCGAAATCGCGAGGGAGGTTGTGGTGCTGCTGGGCGGGGGCGCTTGCGCCAGCGCCATCTCCGCCCCCCTTATGTTCGCGCGATGTGCCGTAGCTAATTCGTAGCAAATTTCCCATCGCTTCGGGTCCTGTCCAGCAGGCAGTTCTGCCGGGGAAGGTCTGTCTCACAAAGACTTGGCAACAAGAGAGGGAGAGAGAGTCAGAATGGTTGAACGAGTTCAAAGTTTGGGATTAATCGAAATTAGGGTTTGAAGTGGTGCCAGGTGACCTAGCCACAAGGAGAGCGAAGGACCTTGTGCCCCATGAAGAAAAGAACGAAAGAGATGGAGATCGGGGGGGGGGGTGCAGGTACCTAATTCGATGCTCTTCCGGAAGAGATGCTGGATGGAGTTGAATACACCAGGGCTGAGCCTTACTGCTCGACTAGTCGACTATCGCCTTTTGTTGGCTTGGCTTCGTGTTTGTGGTGCACGGTAATAACGTTACGCCCGGCTCCAGAAGGTATGCGAGAGGGAGAGATCAAAGCCCGGGACAGCCACGTCTGTTTTTTCTGCGCTTCGCGGAAGGCAACGAACGATGCGGTTGTTGTCCCTCTCTCTTGCTTTGGCGGTGGTGTTATCCCAGCGTTGCGTCTCGTTGAGCCAACAACCCCAGGTATCTATAATTGCGGCTCGCTCTCTTCGTTCTCTCCGCAAGTGTGGTCTCACTTGGCCAAGAAGAGGCGTTGCTCCGTGTGCTGAGGGTCTCAAATTAATACAGGTGGCGGACTCGTCTCAAATTGCTTTACTTGGAAGAGACGAGAGAGGGATTTATTACACGGCAGCGGCAGACGACGACGGAAGATGAAGTGGAAAGGCAAGGCGAAGGCGAAGGCGAAGACGGCAGAAGAAGGTGGTGGAGGTCGTTTCGCGAACAAGGTGACACGTGTTGCGCGTGATGGTGCCAAGGGAAACGGAAGAGAGGATTTAGCGGAGGGAAAGAGAGATGCCGAGGACGAGGGCCACGACCACCACGGCAACAACGGCCAGGATGATGACCACCAGGCAGCACATCTTGGTACGGGCGGCCTGCTGGTACTCGGCAGCTTTCCGCAGCTCCACCACGCCCCGGCCCGTGTTGGAGACGGTCGAATCGATGTGGCTCTCGATGTTGTCTGCAGACACGCAATTGGGCGAGCAGCGTGAGGTTATCATCAACATAATGCAGCAGGGCGTGTGGTGGGCTATGGCCACGAGACCCGGACAGTGTGGGGGATTGCTGCGTACCGACCATGCCCGCCTGCTCGTTGACGAGCGTGGCGAGGTCGACGAAAATGTCGTTCACCTCCTGGATCGTGGACTCGATTTGCTTGATGCCCTCCTCCCTCTCCTCGATGAGCGCGCTCTGGAAGTCCCTGTCGGCATCGAGCTGCATCAGCTGCTGCCTCTTCTGCGACTGCATGAGGCTGTGCTGTTCATCTTCAGACTCGTCCATGAACGGACTGCACTGGCCAAACAACAGTCAGTTGATAGTGCCTTGGCAGCTTGGTGTGAACACAACAGCACGACACGGCACGACACACGCAGCATTGCAACCTTGTCACCACTAAAAAGGAGCGAAGGAGGAGGAGGAGAAGAAGAGGCGGCGTACGCGGGGTTGGAGAGGAGCCCCCCCTTGGTGGGCTTGGGCGCAACGGTTTCGTTGGACTTGTTGATGGCCACCTTCGAGACGTCCTGGAACCTTTCCAAGCACGCCTGGAAATCGTTCCTCAGCTTGCTCGTCCTCCTCTTGTCCTCCTGTTACCATTTAATTTGTCAGTCAATCATCAACTGAGTGTGGCAGGGAATGGGGGGGGGGATCATGATTTCGAGTCGAGGAGACGAACCGCAGGATTCATGGTCTGTGAGTGTGAGAGATCCTTGAAGGATTTGTTGGCCTCGGCAGCGATCCTCTTTGTGTCCTCGATCATATCCCTGAGCTTGATTCGCATGTCGTGCGAGTCTCTGCTCGGGTTGCCCATTGTCTTCACCATGGTGGCGATTTGGTTGACGTTCTGATTGATCAATTTGATGTTGTTCGCCACGATCTGGTAGAGCCTCTCGAAGTCCTGGCCGGGCGCCCCCATGTAGCTCGATGTGTTGGGTCGATAGGCGGCCCCGCCGCCCGCCTGGTAGGTCTGACCCCACTGCGACCGCGATCGTCCCGAATATCTCCCTCCATCGGCATCTTGGAAGCTCATCTTTCTACTCTTTCTTCTTTTGTTTTGTAATGATTATTCTATCAAAAAATGCCCTCTCCTTCTCCCTCAATCGAAAGAAGAACAAGAAGTAATCAATTCAATTGCCCTCTGTGTGTGGTGATCGCTCTTCGCTAGCCCTGAGCAACGAATTGTCATTGGTGCCGCAACTGTCCACGGAAATATTTTGATAGGCTTAAAATCATCGAGAAATAAGGTTTCCCTAATTTTTCTACATCACATCATATTTCCGTGGGCAGTCGCAGAAGTTTCGCACATTCATTCAACGATTTCCGTTTGGCTTTGACTTCCATTGAAAAGTTGGGAAAACTCGGCACCATTCAGAAGTTCTAAGCGTTGATGTCGACGTTCCCCAATTCTAGCGCAATTCCAGCGACTGCTTATTTCGGAGGACATAAATCCAATCAGATCATGCCTTTCGACGACGACCCTGCCAATCATTTGCGAGCTTGGTGCCGACAA
>CDFC01045704.1:0-15891 GCA_000826385.1 Acanthamoeba rhysodes | reverse complement strand
ACCAAGGCGTGCGCGGGACCCGTACCTCGCCGTCGCTTGGCCGGTTTGGCCGGGAGCGCGGCGGGGGCATCCCGCTTGTTGTTGGGCTTGGCCTTGTTGGCCTTTCCCTTGGTCGGCTGGCGCTCCTTCCGCGACGTGCGCTGGGTCGTGGCGTAGTCCTCCTGCTGCTCGTACTGCTGCTGTTCGCGGGTCACGAGCGCGGTGAGCTTGGTGGTCTGTCGGCGCTGAGCCTCGTCGAATCCGGCCAGGTCGCCGTAGATGCGCTCGAAGGTGAGCCATGCGTTGAAGAGCGCGGTGGCCGACGCGCTGTGGGTGAGGCAGTTGGCGGCGCGCTTGTAGACCGCCCGCACGCGCTCGATGCCGGCGGGGCCGAGTGCGTCCCACAGGCAATCGGCGTACTGGCGCCATCGGTCCGAGTCGGCGCCGTGGACCTGCATGACCTCCTCCCACTGGGCGACTGCCTTATCGGCGTCACCGAACACGCGGGCCTCCAGGGTGCCCCAGTACATCCTCAGCTCGGTAATCCACGCGCTGTCGGGGAAATCTGATGACGGCGGTGAAAGCAAGAGCAAGATCAGCGCCGGACGCACGCATGTGTCGCGGGTTCGAGTGGATGCGGAGAAAATACGCACATGTGGTGAGAGTGTCGACGGCTCGCTGCAGCGTGTGGCGAATCGGGCCGCCCTTCGCCTCGCTCAGTTCAGTGTTGCCCTTAATCTCGCCTGTACGGAATGAGATCAAAGTGGGTGGGAGAGGGTGATGGTGGCGTCAGATACATCCCACAGGGAGGGAGAGAGAGAAGAGCAGTGGGTACTCGCGGGAGGCAGTTGGCGCCGCTGGAAGTCGGCAAAGGTCTGGAACACGTGAACAAAGTCCTCCGCCGCGCCCATCCCCGCCTGCAAGCTCTTTTCAAACACGGCTGTAAAGGAATAGGGTCGCATTAGGCCGCAGCTGAAAGCGAGTACGGTTATTTGTTCAGCCAACACAACCAATTCTATCGCGTGGGCCACACACCTGTAGCTTCTTGCTCCGACCGAGATGCGCGCTCCTTCGGTTCGAGAGGAAGAGAATGAAGAAAAAGAAGAAGGTTGGACTCGTGGTAGAATGGCTGAAGAGGAGGAGGAGGAGGAGCGGCTGCGTACCAGCGCGCGAACGTGGTTGGCCCAAAGCTGCGATGACCAGGGGTAGTTGCGTACGGCTCGCTTGTACACGGAGAGCACCACGTCGTGAACGCCCTTCAACACACGATCCTGTTTGTTGTCCGATTGACATCGGTATGATTCGGTCAACACACACACGCAAACACCTCTCGAGTAGCTGACACGGGAGTCAGAAGGAAGGCGTACAAGGTAGGTCACGTAGGAGATCCAGAGATCGGGCACGAGGCAGTAGCGCTGGAGGACGCGTTCGTAGACCATTTGCACACGCGCCGGTTCGTTCTTCTGCTCCTCGAATTGCACGTAGCTCTTCCACGCCTCCAGTTTCGTATAGTCCGGATTGCTTACTGTCATTTGTTGTGTGTGTGTGTGTGTGTGTGTGTGTGTGTGTGTGTGTGTGTGTGTGTGGTCAGCTGAGTGCGCGCATCAGGAAAAGAAGTGATGCTAGGTACCTGACCACGGGCCGGCGACCTGCTGCTCGTAGGGGAGGTACTCCTGGAGGCGAGCCGCGGCTGCTTCGTGCGCGCGCCGCCCGTTGGCAGGGTCACCGCCGTGAGTGGACTCCCAGGCGAGGTAGGCCTGGAGCGTGTCGTCCATGCCCACGAGGGGCACGCTCAGCTGTCGCACGAAGAGCTTGCGCGTGCGCTCCACGTCGGCGGCGGCGCGCTTGTGCTCGAACTCGCGATAGGCGTTCCACACGCGGGCACCCTCGGCCACGTGCAGGCCCACAGACGTGAGGGCCTCCTCATAGACCCCGCGCACTGCCGCCAGATCTTCTCCGTAGAAGCTCTCCGCAAACCGCACATACCTCTCCCACACGGCCACCGCTGCATACGACACACACACACACACACACACACACACACACACACACACACACACACACACACACACACACACACACACACACACACACACACGATCAGACAAGGCACTCTGTTAAGTCGCCCTGGGTGCCGGTGCGGGACGTACAGCGGTAGTCCTGGACGGCCTGGTCGTAGAGGCTGAGGACCTGCATCTTGGCCACCGGGTCGTCGCCGGCATGCCTCTCCTCGTCGCCCAGCCACTCGAGCCACTCGTCTGCAAAGCCAGCAGCGGCACAAAACAAAGCGTCAAAAAAAACAAACAGGCCTGCAAAGCAAGACCCACCAGCTCAGCGCCAGGCGAGGCTGCACGCACCTTCGGGCAGCGGGAAGATGGCGGCCATCTTCTCCCTGCCAGCACACACACCAACAAGCAGCACAAGCAGCCACCATCAGTACGTATTATGTGTTGTTTAATTGTTTGATTTATTGTTTTTTTTATTTGGGCGTGTACGCGGTACCTGGCCTGGTGTAGCGCTACTTCCTGGCCGTCGAGAGAGCGCAGGGCGGCAACGAGCTGCACATGGGCATCGTACTGCTGCGGGTTGCTCTCCACCCGCGCGCGGTAGGAGGCGAGCTCCTCCTCGCCTATCTCGCCCTCAGAATCGGAATCGCCAGACGATGAATCCGCCTCCTCCGCGTCCTCCTGCTCCTCCTCGTCGTCGTCCTCATCCTCCAGCCCGTCTGTGACCACCGTTGTGCCCATCATGTAGGGGTCATCCTCTTCCTCCTCCATTTCAACTCGCTTGTCCTGTGCCTCGGCCATCCGAACGTCTGTAGATTCAAAAATAAAAAAGAAAGCAAATAGATTTTTGATTTGATTTGATTCATGAAATCAAAAAATTAAGAATTTTCTTTTCTCGTTCTGCGCTTGTTCCACACACGACCGAGCCAAGCTCGTGGGTCAGGCCCTGGGACACGACGACGCGTTGCTTACTGCTGCTGGTGGGTGAGGAGACGCGAGTGGATGGAGTCGAACTTGTGGATGTGGCGGAGGAAGTAGTCGGTGTAGCGACGGGCTTGCTTGGCATCGACGACGTGGACCATGTCGCCCTGGATGTGGAAAGTGACGTCGTGGGGCGTGGCCGAGTCGGGGAGACGCGGGCCGAGGTGGGGCGCGTGCGCGGTCTTGTGCTTGTAGCACATGAGCTGCGCCCGCACGGTCGCCACGTCGGCATCGAGGAAGCCGGCCAGCTTGGGGATGGAGATGGTCGTGTACAGCCGCAGGAACGACCGCAGCGTGCCGAGCGGGGCCTGCTCCTCGACCTCCTGCATGAACACGCGGGCCTGCAGCCTGCGCGGCTCCTGGTGGTAGTCGTGGGGCAGCGGGGCCTCGTCGGTCTGGGCGGCCGAGGCGTTGGGCGCAGCGTCGGGGCTGGGCGGCGATGGGTGGATGAACTTGGGACAGGCCTTGTTGAACATGTCCTCGTAGGCGGCGAGCTCGCCGCGGTTGATGCGGATGAGCTTATCGCCGCACTTCTCGTGGAGGGCCTGCTCGACGGTGTCGTTGCCGAGCGGGCCGGTGCCCTGCGGGGCCAGGGCGCCGGCGAGGGCGAGCAGGTAGTAGAGCTGCTCGTTCTTCTTCATCATCTGGTCGTACTGGTACGAGCGGGTGTGGTACTGCTTGGTGCGGGTCATGTAGGTGAGGATGGAGCCCACCACCTGCACGGCGGGGGCGTAGCGCCTGGTCATGAGGTAGGCGAAGGCGAGGTAGTAATAGAGCGACACGTGGCAGGCCGTGACGCGCGTGTAGAGGCCGCGGCGGGTGAGGTCGATAGGCTCCAGGGCACGCAGGGCGCTGTGGTAGTCGCCCAGCAGACAGTGCACGCGCGACAGACCGACGAGGGCGAAGTAGCCCAGGGCCTGGCCCAGCGTGTACTGCTGCGCCTGCGGCGGCTTGCTGTCGGCGTTCTGTGCCGCGAGCAGCTCCACCACCTTGCCCTTGGTCGACAGCGCCTCGAGGTAGGTGACCACCTGCACGTAGAAGGCAGCATGGTCAACACGTGCTCCAGAGAGAGAGAGAGATGGCGAGTAGAGAGGTGCGGAGAGAAGTGCTTGAGCTTAAGTTGTGAAGACGCACGCTAGTCACGCTCCAGACGTCAGGGTGCTCCTTGAAGAGCGCGAGGTCGTTGGCAGACTTGTTGGCGAGCTTGCAGCGGTTCTGAGAGTAGGACTGGAACTGGAAGAGGAACTCGTCCACCATATCCCACAGCCACTGCAGGGGCAGGCCCAGCTCGGCCTCGTCCTCCAGCGCTGTACACGTCACCGCACCACGCCGGGTGTCAGGACTCGTGATGATGGAGATGATGGCGTCGTGTAGGGGTTCGCTCAACGGAGCGGGAGAGCGGTGTGTACCGAGGACATAGTCGAACAGCTGACGGTAGTTGTGCCACGACTCGAAGCGAGCGTTGAGCGAAGGCTGCTCTCGCTTGGAGTAGATGTGACGGAAGTAGAGTTCTGTCGAGGAGGGAGATCAAATGTAAGAATCAAAAAATGAGGAGATTACAAAGGAATATAAAGAACGGCACAATGACTGACTTACCCTTGTACATGAGGAGGAACACCTTGTCTGCGAGTGTGCCGCGACATTAGAAGCAACCAATTAGAAAGGCGCTGTCGAAAATTGGCACAACAATCACCAGAAATGTGTACCGTTGTTGACGAGGGGAGCGATGGTCTCCTCGGAGGGCCAAGTAGAATCCTTGAAGAACCTAAATGGTTGAAGGAGAACGACATCAAGATCTGCAGCAACGAAAAATTGCGATTTGAAATTGCGCTACCTGTCAGTGAGCTTGCTGAAGGTGTAGTGGTAGATGCCGGTGATCTTGTCCACGTTCTTCTGGATGAAGTACTTGTGGAAGAGCACGACGAACTTGCGCACGGGCTCGGGCACGGCGCGCACATGAGGGGCGGGGGCGCCAGCTTCCTCCTCGGTGTAGGCCTCATCGTCCTCGAACGCCTCATCACCTTCCTCGTCATAACCAGGCTCGACGGTGGGGGCCTCAAGCTCAAATGTGTCGTCCTCCATTTTGTTTATGTATGCGCACGAATGAAATCGGGATTCGTAGCTCAAGCGCGCTCGATCTCAGAACCAGGATGAAAGCCGGAGCAGTGTGGCGAGATCTGCGCCAAAAAAGAAAATACACAGATTATTTAAGGTGGCTGAAGAATATTCTTTTTCTTTGGGATTTCCTTCAGCTGAGACACGTGGGCAGGGCAGAAGTGGTGATCGACTCTCATCAATCAGAGATTGCGCCACCCCTTTCAAAGGCCCAGCGGCGAGTGCATCCAATCGATCGAGGAAGCAAGGAAGAGATGGATCACAGCGGCGAGCACCAGGCGAGGCGCAGGCTGGACAAGATTCCCGAGGGGGAGCCCAATCTCTATCCCCAAGTAGTGGCCGGGCTGAAGAAGATCTACAAGGAAAAGATCCTGCCCGTGGAGATGAAGTACAAGTTCGACGAGTTCCATTCGCCCTTCCTACGCGACACCGATTTCGAGGCCAAGCCCTTGGTGCTTCTCCTCGGCCAGTATTCCACGGGCAAGACCTCCTTCATCGAGTTCATGCTCGACCAGCCTTTCCCTGGCTCCCGCATTGGTCCCGAGCCCACCACCGACAGGTTCGTCCATCACGATTGAATGACTGATTGATTGATGCACAGCCCATCCTGCTACTTGCGCGCTTTTTTGTTATTTTTATTTATTTATTTATTAATGTTGTGTTGCAGGTTCGTGGCGGTGATGCACGGCAACGCCGAGCGGGTGGTGCCCGGTAATGCAGTGGCGGTCGACGCCGAAAAGCCCTTCCACGCGCTGAACCGCTACGGCGCCGCCTTCCTCAGCAAATTCGAAGCCGCCGAGTCGCCCGCTCCTCTCCTCCAGTACATCTCGTACGTGCTGCGCTACACCCACCAACACCGCCCTCAGCCCACCGCCGTCGCCTCTTCTGTTGTCATCGCACATTCACTGAATGGATCATTGTTGCGTGGGTTCACGCGCGCGCAGGTTCGTGGACACCCCGGGCGTGCTCTCGGGCGAGAAGCAGCGGATCGGGCGCAGCTACGACTTCGTGAGCGTGATCGAGTGGTTCGCGGAGCGGGCCGACCTCATCCTGCTCCTCTTCGACGCCCACAAACTCGACATCTCCGACGAATTCAAAGTACGCAAACGAGCCTCTGCCCATAGGATTGGATTGCCTTGACTGACCCTGTGCCGTGTGTGTCGTGCAGAGAGCGATCGAAGGATTGAAGGGCAACGACGACAAGATCAGAGTTGTGCTTAACAAGGCCGACATGGTGTCCCACCAGCAGCTTATGCGGGTGTACGGCGCCATGATGTGGTCGCTCGGCAAGGTTGTCAAAACGCCCGAGGTGATGCGCGTCTACATCGGTATGTCTCGTGTCGTCGTGTGGCCTCGACACCCGTGTCGTGTGTGTATGTGGTGTCGATCGTTGGCTTGACAGATAAAGTTGCTCCTCCGCCGCCGCAGGTTCTTTCTGGAACGAGCCGTACCACATCAGCGACAACGCCAAGCTGTTCGACGCTGAACAGGCCGACCTGCTCAAGGACCTCATGTCCCTCCCCACCAACTCAGCCATGCGCAAGGTCAACGAGCTCGTCAAGCGGTACCTTAGCCACACCAGGCTGAACACACACACACACACACACACACACACAGAGAGAGAGAGAGATAGAGCTTTACTCATAACTTATCGCGTGTGCGTGTGTCTCTATGCGTGTGTGTGTGGTGTGTGTGTGTGTGTGGTGTGTGTGGTGTGTGTGTGTGTGTGCGTGGTGTGTGTGTGCGCGCAGAGCTCGGCTGGTGAAGGTGCATGCCTATCTGATCGGACACATCAAGAAACAAATGCCGGCGCTGTGGGGCAGCAAGGCAAAGAAGGACGAGCTCATCAAGGACATGCTCAACGTGTATCGGTGCGCGCGCCTGCCCAGACTGTGTGTCGTGGGTAGTTGTTGAACTCGCAGACTCTATCTCTCGATCTCACGGCGTTGCGTGTTTGTCCTCGGCTGCGCCAGGGAGGTGAAGAGAACACACAGGCTGCCGCCGGGCGATTTTCCCGACCTGGAGCGGTTCAAGGAGACCCTCAAGGACCACGATTTTGACACCTTCGCCAAGCTCGACGAGAAGCTCGTCTCCCGCATCGACGATGTTCTGGGTACGTACCTCAGAATTCCACTGTTTTTCGTGTTCTTTACTCTATTGGTCCCGCACTCACGAACACACCGCACAGGTATCGACATTCCTCGGTTGATGGCAATGATCTCGCCGCCGAAGAAGGAGGAACCAGCGCCGCCACTTCAGCGACAGCAGTCCAATCCGTTCGGCGGCGGCGCCGGCGGCGACGACAATCCGTTCGAGGACGAGCCCGAGGACGAGGACTACGTGATCCGCGAGCGGGAGAAGGCGGCCTACGAGCGCCAGTTCCTGATGCTCAACCCGCAGGCCGGCAAGCTCAGCGGCGCGCAGGTCAAGACGGCGCTGGTCGAGACGGGCGTGGCCACGGGCGTGCTGCGCAAGGTGTGGACCCTGTCCGACATCGACAAGGACGGCAAGCTCGACCTCGACGAGTTCGCCATCGCCCTTCGGTACCAGCCCTTCTTCCATCTCATTTGCTGTTGTACGTGTGCGGCGCGCGGGCACGTCACTCACGCATGGCCGTGGCCGTGGCCGTGTGTGCGCCGCACAGGCTGTGCGAGATTGCGAAGAAGTCGCCCGAGAACCCGATTCCGTTCGAGATGCTTCCGGCCTCCCTGGTGCCCCCCTCCAAGATGAGCTTCTTCACCAACCCGCAGTAGTGGTGGGCCAGGCAGGTGGTCCACCTCTGGCATGGCCAAGTGGCGGAGCACCTTCGGGGTTGTTGTTGTTGCTGGTGATGATGATGTTGGTCAACACTTTTCACAACGCACCCCCAAGGGGAGGAATACGACAACCTTTTTTGTACTGGAAAGAGTATGGTGGCCGTGATGGCCCATCAGTCGCTCCTCCCGTGGCTAGGCGAACCGATCTCGTCTTCCCTCCGCCAGCCAAGTGGCATTCTATTTGTCGACTGCCGTTCGATCGAAAGCAAACCTCATTTTGTCGACAGTAAGTTTTTTAATCGAAAATGGGATGTCAACCATTGGCTGTTTGGAATCGAACTAGTTTTCCTCACTTTTTTAAGCCCTTTTGTCAATGCCTGGCGGGGCAGGGGGGGGGGCATCGGCCGTGGTGACACGCCGCTCCTGTCCAATGGACCAATGCCCACGGCCACCACCTCATGGTCACCCGAGGTGGGATCGCGCTTTCCGCCGCATTTCACCGCCGACCGGGCCGAATCTGCCGCGATGGGCGCCCGCGCCTCTGGGCTCGGGCCATTCACGTGCGTAAAGGGCACCCACCCTTTCCCTTCCATTCTCATACTCAAACCCAGAACCCTCAACCTCATCCCGCCACATCCCCCCAAGGTTCGGCTCCCTCGCCCCCACCTCCGACTCTCTGTTGTTTCTGTGGACTGTCGTCGTCGTCGTTGCAACAACAACAACAACACGCACACATGACACACGGGACCGCACACGCGCATGACACACGACACACGCACTCACAAGAATGTGTTTAGAATGTCGCATCACGAGAGAAAGGCGGCCAAGCACGAGGAGAAGGCGGCCAAGCACGAGGAAAAGCACCACCTCTTCGGCCGCCGGCACTCCACCGGCAAGCACGCCGCCACCGCCGTGCCCGTCGCCACCACCGGCACCGGCCTCGGCTCCACTACTACTGCCACTACCACAGCCGAGGCCCTGGCCCGCGAGGGCGCGCCCGTTGTCCACACCGCCGCCGTGCCCGTGGTGCCCGTGGTGCCCGTGGTGCCCGTGGTGCCGATGCAGGGCCTGTCGTTGGCCGACCGCGTGGTGCACCACGAGCCCGAGCAGGTAATCCGCCACGCGCCGCTCGTCGAGAAGGAGATCATCAACGAGCGCACGCTCGAGGTCAAGCGCGAGCACCACATCCAGCCCGTCGTGCACGAGACCGAGCACCGCATCCAGCCCATCATCAAGACCGAGGCCACCACCGAGCAGCCCGTCATCGTACAGGACCGCAACGTCGTGCTCGCACCCGTCGTCGAGCGCGCCGCGCTGCCGGCCGGGCTCGAGGCCGTGGAGCGCGTGGGGCCCGAGGGCATCATCCACGCGCCCAAGGTGGAGACGGTGGTGGTCAACGAGCGGCCGGTGGAGGTGCGGCGCGAGCGCCACGTGCAGCCCATCATCCACGAGCGCGAGCACCGCATCCAGCCCATCATCAAGACCGAGGCCACCACCGAGCAGCCCGTCATCGTGCAGGACAGGAACGTCGTGCACGCGCCCATCGTCGAGCGCGCCGCGCTGCCGGCCGGTCTCGAGGCCGTGGAGCGCGTGGCTGCGGAGGGCATCATCCACGCGCCCAAGGTGGACAAGCACGTGGTGGTCGAGCACCCGGTCGAGGTGCGGCACGAGCGGCACATCCAGCCGGTGATCCACGAGCGCGAGCACCACATCCAGCCCATCGTCAAGACCGAGGTGACGGCCGAGCAGACCCACATCAGGACCGACCGCAGCGTGCTGCTCGAGCCCGTGGTCGAGCGCGCCGCGCTGCCGCTGGGCCTGGAGGCCGTCGAGCGGGCCGGTCCCGAGGGCGTGGTCCACCGGGCCAAGCTCGAGAAGGAGGTCATCGTCGAGCACCCGGTGCAGATCCACCACGAGCACCACATCCAGCCGGTGATCCATGAGCGGGTGCACCACATCCAGCCGGTGATCAGGACCGAGGTGACGACCGAGCAGCGGGTGATCAACGAGGAGCACACGGTCATGCTCCCGCCCATCATCGAGCCCCCCGTCATGGCCAGGGCCGTGCCTGCCGTGCCCCTGGCCACCGCCGCGCCCGTGGTGGCGACCACGACGCTGCCGCACACGGCCGGCGTGCTCAACCATTCGAAGCCGCTGCCACAGATCCCGATCGTCGGCCGCGCGCACGAGCCCGTCGCCGTTCCCACGGCCACTACGGCGGGCGTCTTGCCGGCCGAGCAGGCGGGTGTGGCGCGGGACGTGCCGCTGGCGGCGAGGGAGGGCGCGCTGGGCACGACGGCGGCGACGACGGTGCCGCACAAGCCCACCATGGGCCAGAAGCTGAAGGGCGCCGTGAAGCAGCTGCAGGGCTCCATCACCGGCAACGAGCTCAAGAAGGAGGAGGGCAAGCTCATCGCCGAGGGCATCGACCCCGCCACAGCCAGGGCCGCCACCACCTCCACCACCGCCCCCGTCCTCTGAGTCGTCGCCATGTATGATTGATTGATTGATTGATTGATTACCCGGCATTACCTTCAACGCAGCAACACCACATTCCATCATCATCATCATCAAGTGGCCAAGCACACAGGACACATGAATTGAAGAACGTCTGTACCCACGTTGGTGCGCAGATAAGGCTGGCCTGGCCTGGTGTGTGTCAACAGTTACGGGAGAGGTAGCACAGAGATCGCCACGGAGGATGAGGAGAGAGGTGCCCCAACCGAGGGCCAGATCTGGCGTGACCCGGCTTGTGCGTCAGTGTGGCAACCAGTCGTGCTGGAGGACTTGGTAGGCGGACGGTCGATCGCGTGGGTCTGGCGCCAGCAGAGACCTCAAAAGCTGATGCGCAAGCTCGTTGAAGGGTGCGTGCTGCTCACCCGCGAAGGCCAGCGAATTGCAGTTCGGGTGCGTGCCTTCCTCGCCCTCTCTGCAAACGCCACACGCGCGCACGCGTTGCATCGTCAAATAAATTCCCTGTGGCCTCGTCACCCTGCATGGTGGGGGCGTAACGCACCTCTGGCCTGCGCAGCCCAGAGTGCCATCGGTCTGTGCGATGGCCATCAGGGACGGACACGTGCGCCATGCATCATGGGTGATGCTGCAGTGGATCTGATGGCCTCTCCCTGTGTTAAAAGGGGGGCAGCAAAGACGGAATAGGGAGCATTATCACGTGTGGGAGAACATGGCACACACCAGTTTGCTGAGGAGGATGCCCAAGCTCCACATGTCGCCAGCGGGCGAGTTCTTGTGTTCAGGTGGCATGTAGTCCGTTGTCCCATGGAACGACTCTTGCAGCAGCTGCCCCATGTGTGCACATGTGGTCGTTAGTAGTGGACATGAAAGCAAAACAAAAGAGAGGGAGCAGGGGTACTGCAGGTGAGTGCCAGTCCTTGGAGAAGCCAAAGTTGGTGAGGGTGCCTTGGCTTTGCTGGTCATCCCAGAGCACATTGTCCTGCTTCACATTGCTGTGAACAATGCCCAGCGAATGGCAGTACTTGAGTGCCTGAGCCACACACAAGGTGTTACCTCAACCTGTTGGTGTTGTCAGGAAGGTCTCCCTGCAGGGTAGGCAAGAAGCTTGCACACCTGAAAGAGGTGGTGCATGTAGGTCATGACCTGATTTGGCGTTGTAGGACCAGCTTCACTGTGTAGTTGAGTGAGAGATGCATCATTGTCAGCCTGTTGCCACTCTCAGCAGGTTCAGCAGCCTTGCAAGGAGATTGATGAAGACCACCCAGTTCTTCAGCCTGGGTTCATGCCAGCTGACAAAGGGGAAGGTGTTGTGGCTGTTGCTGATCATCAGGCAGAGCAACCAGAATTGATCATCAATGTCACCAAACCAATCCCCTCCTCCTCCTCCACTACCATCACCTCCCCCTCAGCCAGTCTTCTGTTTCCCCCATGGTAGGCAGTTCCCCTCCTGGAGTTGCCTCTCATCTTGCTGCCTGTTGATTGTTTCATCTTCTTCATTTCACCCTCTGCAGGGTCATATCACTTCAGGGGCTGCTTGCAACACTGCAAGGAAGGCCTCAGAGGGCACTTTCTGTCCTTCTCACCTAGTTCAGATTATGTCTCCTTGGCCTTGTCCTGATCTGTTGGTTGCTCTTCCTCACCTCCATGGCTCCCACTCAGCTGGTATGCCTTGACCATCAATTCCTCACACTGGTGATCCCTGGTCTTGTAGAGCTCAATGCCATTGACATGCAACCAGTGAAACCAATGCTGGAGGGTAAGGCACAGGAGGAATGCCAACTTGGCCAGGTCCTTGAACATATCATAGCCACAGAGTTCCTGACCACATGGCAACAATGTCACATCTTCAGCTTGAGACCCCACAATGGAAGACAAGGCAAAGGGAAGGAGGTTGCATGCCTCACAGTACCAGAAGAAACAAGCATTGTTGTTACCAGGAGGGATGGTGCAGTCATTCTCTTGTAGGCAAGCCCAGGAGCAGGCAGGAAACCCAACAGCGCAGTCAGGACAGTGTGGGTTGAAGTTCTTGAATTGTTTCTATGGTGGCAGCTTGATTGGTTTACTACCATATGATAAGAGATATAAGTAAATGTCTCAAGCAAAACAGGAAAGAGAGGCAGCACATGCCCTTCCTTGGTGATGAAGAAATGGTTGTCCCCCTCCTTCAGGCGTTCTGCAATGCAACAGAATAGTAACAGAGGGAAGCTCTGTGATCACCTTCTTGGAGGGCAGCTCTAGGATTCCTGGTCAGCTTTGGCAGGGCCTGCCTGGCCTTGATGCTCATGACCATCTGCCACCATTGGTGTATCTACAAGCAAACAAGACAGTGGGGGTGTTGTGGTGATGACTATCTCTACAAGAGCAGCAACATCCTCACACAGCTTTTTCTTCATGCTCCTTCTCCTCTGGCATCATTGTCTGCAGGTTGGCACTTCCTTCACACACCTACTCCCTTTAGTTGAATCTCCAAAGAGAATGAAGGTGCTTCACATGCCATGATCAGAGAGAGGCGCAGAGTGGGGATCAGGGACATGTACCACCTTTTCAGGAATGCCCTCTGGCTGCATGCTAGCATCTATCTGCCACAATTCAGGCAAGTGCTTCATGCAATGCTTTTCTTTTTCCTTCTTGGGCTGCCCAAAACAATGTGAGCAACTCATTTCTCATGGCTTGGGGGAATTGAATGAAGAAGATGGAGAGAGGGTCATGTATGGCTGGGAGCGTGTCAGCCAAGAGTTTCTCCTGTAACTTGCCTGTGAAGCTGTGGAAGGCGTCAGCACTGTTGGTTTCTGGCCCTTCCTTGGGCAGTCCCCAACTGCCCAAGCCACTGTAATTTATGATGTCCAGTCCTCATCCTTGAGTGACTGTTACAGTCCTCATCCTTGCATCTGGGATGCTTGGCGATTGGGTGGTGATGGGACAGCGATTGCTCTCCTTCACTTCGTCTTCCTTCATGGGTCCAGCATCATGCCTCTCATCACGTTGCTCCATCCCCAAGATTCTACTTCGATTTGAAGTAGAGCACAGTTCGCGCCAAAAGACGTGTCAACACGGCTCCAAAAGGACAAATAGGCCAATTAATAAATATTTATTTATTTATTTATTTTTGCTCTCTTTTCTCGTCTGCCGTGTGTGACACCACCACTAGGCCCTCGCGCTGCTGCTGCGCCGCGACGCCTTCTTCCTCTTCTTGTTCGGCGGGCTGTCCTTGCTCGTCTTCTTCCCGCTCTTCCGGCCGTGAGCCTCGAACGCGCTGTTCTGCTGCTGCTCGGCTCTTCCTCTCTTCCCGCCGGCTATCGCGGCAACCTCGTCCTCGTCCTCCTCGTCTTCGTCTTCGTCGTCAAGCCTGGCCCTCTTCGGCTTGCTCAGTAGGCCTGCGTCTCGGCCCGGTCCGGATTCCGCGGAGTCGCGGAGTCGTTTAGGGGTCGAACTTTTTTTTTTGAGTCGGCGGTGGCGGCCGTGTTAGGCCCCACCCGGAAGGTCAGCTGGCCGTTGGTGGCCGTGATGTAGACCGTGCTGTCGTCCAGCAGCTCGCCCGCAATGATCATGCGCGACAACTGTTAACACACACACATACACGTATATACGCGAGAATGTTAAAGGTATGCAACAACATGTTGCGAAGAATGTGAAGACTGAAGGCATACCTGAGTGACGATGTGCTTCTCGAGGTAGCGGCGCAGAGGTCGGGCGCCGTAGAGGGGATCGTAGGCCTGGGCGAGGATGAGGTCCAGCGCGGATTCGTCGATGTCGAGGCGGATGTTGCGGTCCTCGAGGCGCTTGCCGACGGCAAGGACCTGCAGGCGGACGATGTTGTGGAGGTGCTTCTTCGAGAGAGGATGGAAGATGACGATGTCGTCCATGCGGTTGAGGAACTCGGGCCGGAAGTGCATCTTGACCACGTTCATGACCTGCTCGCGGGCCGACTCCTTGAGCGTGCCCTCGGAGTCGACGCTCTTCAGTAGGATGTCGGAGCCCAGGTTCGAGGTGAGGATGATGACCACGTTCGAGAAGTCGACCACGCGGCCCTGGCCGTCGGTGAGGCGGCCGTCGTCGAGCACTTGGAGCAGAATGTTGAGGACCTGCACGTGGGCCTTCTCCACCTCGTCAAAGAGCACCACGGCGTAGGGGCGGCGGCGGACGGCCTCGGTGAGCTGGCCGCCTTCGTCGTGGCCCACGTAGCCGGGAGGGGCGCCGATGAGCCGGGCCACGGAGTGCTGCTCCATGTACTCGGACATGTCGATGCGGACCATGTTCTTCTCGTCGTCGAAGAGCTCGTGGGCGAGGGCCTTGGCTAGCTCGGTCTTACCCACGCCAGTCGGGCCCAGGAAGAGGAACGAGCCGAGCGGCTGATGCGGGCGCGACAGGCCGGCGCGCGAGCGCAGGATAGCCTCGGCGACGGCGTCAACGGCCTCTTCCTGTCCCACGACGCGCTGGTGGAGGTGCTCGGCGAGGTGAAGCAGGCGCTGCTTCTCGGTCTGGTTAAGCTTGCTTACGGGGATGCCGGTCCAGCGCGAGATGACCTCGGCCACCTGCTCGGGGCCGACCACCTCGGAGAAGAGCTTGTTATCAGTCTTGCGCGCCGCGTCGGCCTGCTCCTTCTGGCGCTCGAGGGCGGCGATTCGCTTCTCGAGCTCGGGCACGGCGCCGTAGCGCAGATCGGCGGCGGTGGCAAGATCCTTGCGTCGCTCGGCGGCGTCGGCCTTGAGCTTGAGGTCCTCGAGTCGCTTCTTGAGCGTGCGGATCTCGTCGAGCGCGCCCTTCTCCTGCTCGTAGCGCGCCTTGAGCGGGCTGATCTCCTCCTTGATGCGCGACAGCTCCTCCTTGATCTTCTCGATGCGCTGCTCGGTGGCCTTGTCCTTCGATTCCTTGTACTCCTTCTCCATGGCGGTGAGCTCTACCTCGAGCCTGAGACGGCGGCGCTCGAGCTGGTCGATCACCTCGGGCTGCGAGTCGAGCTGCACGCGGGTGTTGGCGCAGGCCTCGTCGATAAGATCGATGGCCTTGTCGGGCAGGAAGCGGTTGGTGATGTAGCGGGCGGCGAGCTGGGCCGCCATGATCAAGGCCGAGTCCATAATGCGCACACCGTGGTGCGCCTCGTACTTCTCCTTGAGCCCGCGCAGGATGCTCACGGTGTCCTCGACGCTGGGCTCGCCGACGTAGACCGGCTGGAAGCGGCGCTCGAACGCGGCGTCCTTCTCCACGTGCTTGCGGTACTCGGCCAAGGTGGTGGCGCCGATGCAGCGCAGCTCGCCGCGGGCGAGCATGGGCTTGAGCAGGTTGGCCGCGTCCATGGCGCCCTCGGCCTTGCCGGCGCCCAGCACGAGGTGGATCTCGTCGATGAAGAGGATGATCTTGCCCTCGGCCTCCTTGACCTCCTTGAGCACGGCCTTCAGTCGCTCCTCAAACTCGCCGCGGTACTTAGCGCCGGCCACGAGCGCGCCCATGTCGAGCGCGATGACGCGGCGGTCCTGGAGGTTGGTCGGCACGTCGCCTCGCACGATCCGCTGGGCGAGGCCCTCCACGATGGCGGTCTTACCCACGCCGGGCTCGCCGATGAGCACCGGGTTGTTCTTCGT
>CDFC01045696.1:0-12978 GCA_000826385.1 Acanthamoeba rhysodes | reverse complement strand
GAGAAGGAGAGGCGGTACCAGTTGAGGACCTTCTGGACGGGCTCGACCTCGAGGAGCTCCTCGGGGAGGGCGGTGATCTCCTTGGCGATGTGGGCCAGTCGGATGGGGAGCTCGCAGCGCAGGAAGGCGTGGGAGCGGAGGAGGGTGTTCATGTTGGCGTCCTTGCCGAAGACAATCATGTTCTTGACCGACACGGGGGTCTGCTTGAGATTCGCGTAGCGGTGGATCATGTCGTCCATGGTGCGCTGCCAACTGACCGGCGACGAGGCGGCCGCCGACGACGATATAGACGGCGGTATATGGACGTGACTACTCGCGCTCGCTACAGTGGTCCTCATTCGATTCATCATGCTGGCTGGTCGTGGGGAACGTTGTTTTTGTGGAGAATGTATATTTGTTTGCGTTCTCTTTCCGAGATCGAGTGAGTGTTGGGCGTGGACGCTTGAGTTCTGTGGGTGAAGTGATGATGTGAAGTCGATCAAGATTGAAAAAGAATAGATGATGGCGTGATGGGGATATTTATATTTCCAGTTGAGGTGCGCAGACGGAAAACTGCTGGTTGTAGAGCGTAGCGAAACTGTGGTGAAATTTCGAGACGGAACAATCGCTGGTTGGCGGTAAGAGTTTAATTCGTCGACCTGAGCATTTTCTCAACCATTTTCTGTTCGGTTGCTTTCATTTCTCACGTCCCAAGCTTCCGCCGTAAGTTCGGCTCTGGTTAAGGTGGCGCTGATCTCCGCTCATCTTGACGGCGTGCGCAAGTCTTACAGGAATCCTGCAGCTCGTTCGCCCTGCGCCTTGTGCCATTGCGTGTCGCGTGTACTACGGCGCCTGCGGATCCCGCTACGGCACGCTGTAGCACACGATCGTCGCGGATGGCCGGGTAAGGTCGACCGGGAGATGATGACATTCGGCGTGCAGCTCCCACCAATTCGACGCCTCCTCTACACACGCCAACGACACTGCCAGTGCCAGCTGGTGTGGGTGGACTTCACCACGATCGGGTGGTCACGCGGAGGGTGAAGAAATGTTCTGTTTGGCCGCAGTTCGCCGTTGGCCGTTCGGCACTCTTTCGGTGTGAGGACCCTTGGCCATTGGGCCGCATTTCCCGATAATTGACGTTTCCTTTTCTATTTCTTTTTTTCTTTTGCACTTAATTTAGGGAGAACAACATGTTGTTTGGCCGGGTACTCGCATAAAGGCGTAGAGAATGGAGGCGAAAGCGCAGTCCGAATGTGTGGGGCTGGAGGACTTGCTGGTGGACGATGAGCTGCTGGAGATGGTGCTGGCCTTTGTTGGCGGCGCACGATTGCCCTGGCAGCGCGTGAAACTGCCCTGGCGCTACCTCCTGCCCACCCTTGCCCTCGTCTCCAGGTCCGCCCCTGCCTTCTCTCTTTCCCTGTTTTTAGCCACTTTTAATTTATCTTTTTTAAATATATAAATATTGTTTTAATATTGTTCTTTTTGTGTGGCAGGCGGTGGCGCCGGCTGATGGCCAAGCCCGAGGTGCGACGCTCGCTGATCGCCGGCCTGGTGTTCGCCTTCGGCGATTACCAGAGCCCCACGGGGCTCACTGAAGACCGAGTGCGTAGGCGGAACAAACACGTCGTCATTCTTTCGATGATGATGCATGGCGACAGCTTCCTGCCCATCTCACCATGGCACGTACGTTCATTCCTAAACATGCAGAAGGGGCTGCCGACAGTCATCAGGTCCCTGGAGCAGGTGCCGGTGGTGGACGTGTGCGCGGGCTGGCAGCCGCCCGGGAGCCACGCCCTCTTCCTCAGCGCCACTGGCCAGGTACTTCTACAACTTATCCGCACACGCGAGCGAACTTGGCGGTGCACACACATCACCGCACTCATCGGTCGCGCATATAGGTCCACTCGTGCGGGTCTGGACTGGGCCACTACTCGATGCCGAACTTCCAACGACGCACGCCGACACCAAGTGACGAACTGGCCGGTAACATCAACAACTCATCGTGTGGCAAATGTTGATAGTGACGCTCGGGCTCAAATTGACTTGGTTGTCTGTTGTTCGTTATTCGTTCTTTCTTCTTCATCGGGCATACTCTGGTGAGGTGGTCAGGTGTGCGAGTGCTGCAGGTGGCCTCGTGCTCGGGCCACTCGCTGATGGTGGCGCAGGTGCCCTCATCGCCCTCTCGCTCCGTCGTCTACGCATTCGGGTCAGGTCGCTACGGAAAGCTGGGCCTGGGCAATCTGCTCGACCACGGCAGGCCGGTGCTGGTTGACGCTCTTTCAGGTTAGGATTGTTTCTCACACGCGCACACTACGCGCACACTACGCGTCGCACACGCACACATCGCGCACGGGTGAATTGATCACGTTTGGACGCAGACAAGAACGTGCAACAAGTGGCTGCGGGCCAGTTCCACAGCTTGGCGGTGAGCGAGCGGGGCGAGGTGTTCGCCTTCGGGTGCGATGACACGGGCCAGCTGGGTCTGGGTCGAGGCCAGGGCTACAACCCGTACCAGCTCTATGAGACCAGCCGCCAGCCTCGCCCGGCCAACGTGACCGTGCCGACGCGCATCGCAGCTCTCGCGGGCCGACACATCGTCGCCGTTTCCGCCGGAACCCATCACAGCCTGTTCCTGAGCCGCGATGGCCACGTCTTCTCCTGCGGGATGGACAAATACGGGTGCGGCTTGCGCTCTTTTGTTTTCATATTCAATTCACATCCTGATTTGTGGGGCAGGAAGGGGAGGCTGGGGTACAAGGTGGACCAGCACGACAACATCCAACAGCTACCGCTCATGATCGAATGTCTCTCGCAGCATCGAGTGGTCGACATATCAGCTGGTAAGCAGGCCCAGCGCGACTACTGAATTGATCACACTCCTCACGAGCTCTGGTTTACACATGTGCAGGTGAGGCACACAGCTTGGTGGTGACCGACGCGGGAGTGTTGTTCGGGTTTGGGTCGAATGTGAACGGCCAGCTGGGCCTGGGCATGGCGGACACCCTGTCGCACCTGCCGACGCCCGTCTCCGTCGCTGGCGAACTCGTACGCTTCCCCCCCCCCCAATGCAGACCGGCCTGGGCCTTGTGTTGATTGTTGGTGTTGGCAATTCGTTCTGGTCGCGTTCAGGTCGTGCAAGCGGTCGCCGGACAACAGCACAGTCTCGCCGTAACATCATGCGGCCGCGTCTATTCGTTTGGTCTCGGCTCGTACTATAGGCACGTGCATGTCCCGGCGGTGGCTCATCCCCACTAGAAATTCCTAGCTTTTTTGTTTCCAACATAACTTGAATTGCAGGCTGGGCCACGGAGACACGACGGACCAAGCGGCGCCGACCCTGGTGGCTGCCCTAGGCTGCATCCCGATCAGGCGCGTCTCCACCTCGGGCCGCTTCTCTTTCGCCGTCGCGTGAGTTGCTCGACAAAGTTACTTCCCACACGCAATCGAGAATTGTGGGTCTTTGTTTTTACCCCGTGAGCCCTCAGGGGCCCCTACAGTAGGTTCTCGCGGCGGTCGGCCTCGCATCTGACCTGGTCCCAGCGCACGAGCCACTCGACGCTGCCGGTCCTGCTCGCCCTGTGCCGGTCGAAGAAGACCGCCGGGTTCATCTGCCTCCACCTCTCCTCCTCTTCATCGACGCCCCACGACGCCTCGACCACCTGCCTGTCGTTGCTCGACTTCCGAAACAGCTTCTTCGTCTTCTTCGTCTTCTTCGTTGTTGTGGCTCCAGCGTAGGTCGAGTAGCTGCTACCGATCCAGGGCGTGAGCACGGTGGCCTGGTGCACCATCTCGCGCTGCTGTCGCTCCACCTCCTCCTTGGCCGCCTCGGCCGCGTCATAGTCGCCACGCATCAGGGCTTCATTCGTTGCCCGCCATACCGAGCTGGGGACACACCGCCAACACACGCGCGCAAGGTCGTGGTAAGCAAGTCAGCTCCTCACCGCGGACCTCAGACCGAGTACCTCGAGTCTCGTCCGTGCTGCCGGGTGTCGACAATCTCAATCACCTGCGGGGCACTCAGGCGGCTGGCCCGGCACAACACTCCGGGCTGGCGAGAGCGATTCAATCAGCAACCGATGATGATGAGGAGGAGGCTGGCTGCGTCTCATACCTCGAGTGAAGCGTTGGAGCCGAGGCTCAGGAGGGAGGAGGCCAGGGGTGTGATCTCGACGATGCCGTCCCACTGGCCATAGAGCTGGGCCACCAACATGTGCTCGGGCTCGCGGTAGATCTCGCCGCTCAGAAAGTTCGGCTCTCCCTCGGGTCCCTGTACCGCCCACACCAATAACTTAGTGAAGTGCAACCAAGGCTGGCCAACAAAATGACACGGTTGGGTGTGGTGTGACGCACCTCCTCGCTGAAGTGGAGGTGCGCAAAGTAGCCTGTGCGGCTGCAGGCCACCACGACGTTGCCCTTGTACGAGTGTCGGCGCTTGCCCCACAGCAGGCTCTTGACCACCTGCGTCGGCATGGCCGGGATGAAGTCGTAGTGCTCGTACCTGGTCCACCACTCCCCCTCGCCCAGCTCCTCCTCCTCTTCGTGCTGCTGCTCGCTTCCGTCGCCGCCGCTAGTCGCACGGTGCTCGTCGGCCTGAGCTTGAGATGACGTCTGGGCCCTGTTGAAGCTCTTCTTGACGCCCAGCACCAGGCGCGCGGGGCCGATCATGTCGACTGCAATCGCGTTGCCGCTGAACTCGAGGGACATCTCGGCATGGCCGAAGAAGCACGTCCGGCGCTCGCTGTCCAGCATGAAGTAGGCGCTGACCGGCGGATGGTGCGACACCTACACGAATCATGAAGACACACGTGAGTTGGTTGTCGCGTGTCAGCATCCGACCGACGACCACCCGGCAGGCGGTGAGCAGCACCTGCTCTAAGATTGACCACACGCCGTCGGCGTAGCACTGGTAGCTCTCGCCCAACACCGGGTTGAAGGGCTTCTTGCCGTCCTAGTGCGGGAAGCGCAGCGTAAGGATGTGCGTGCTCGCTGTGGGTGGTAGGGGACCAGCGACGTACTGGCTCGGCGCTGAAGGCGGCCAGGTACCACCTGAGCACGGCCACCATCCGCACGAACGCGTCGTCGTGCTGCCACACCCTACCGTGCGTCATGAGAGCGCAGGCCTTGACCACATAGCTTTAAAAAAAAAGAGAGAGTCAGGGGATACCCGTGCAGGTAGGGCGCGCCGCGGAGGCGATGGTGGGCCAGGGCTTGGAGGGCCGACTGGGGGCAGCACAGGGAGGCCGGCAGGCTCATGTGCATCAGGACGCCGCCTGCAGGTGGGACCCAGGCCGGTCACGCAATTGCACGCAAAATGATTATGACTGGTGGGCATTGGGACGCACCGGTGGCAATCTTCTTCATGAAGCACTTGAGCGCGTTCATGCTGCCCCCTCCTCCCGCACCACCACCACCTACGCCTGGGTCTGCCTCCGGTTCATCTCGCCCATGTCGTGACTTCCAGATGTGCATCCTTTCCCGGTTGAGTTTGTCGTGGGCGTGAGTGATCACTAGGCCTGGTCTCGAGTCCACTCTTGAGCGTCTTGCCAGTGGGCCCAGAGACCATCCGAGCAGGTCCTGGAAAGGATGTCCCTGCAGAGACCAGGAATTCCACCCCAAGCCGACGACTTTTAGGTTTGCGTTGGGCTTTTACGCGATTGGAGGATTAATAATTTAAATAATATAGAAAAGGAAATGGCAATAGAAAATCCTTGTCCAAAAAAAAAAAAAGAGAAGATGAAGAAGGCGCTGCTGGTGCCGCTGGTCGTGGTGGCCTTGGCCATTGGCCTCACCGCCTTCCACGCCAACTTCATCTCGCCCAAGACCGCGTGGACTGGTACCCCCCAATAAATAAATAAATTAACAATAAATTAATTAATAAATAAATAAACAAATAAAACAAATGCATAACAAAACAATAAATAAATAAATATAAAAATTGATTTGTGTGGGTATCAGGCGCATCAAGTACTTGATGGACCCGGCGGTGCGGCTGGTCTTCCGCGCGGCGGGCATGGATCAGGACGAGGGCCGCTTCGATCGCGCGACCTTTCAGCGCTTCATGCTCGCCCACGCACCCACGACCGGAGGTACCGCCGCAAGGGAACAGCGAAAAGTTTCGAATGTTGGCCTTGCTGGACCGCCTTCTTAACAATGAATGTGGGTCGGGCTGTGGCCCGCAGGCGAGTTCGTGGACGGCGTGCGGAGCGAGGATCTGCTGGTGCCTCCGCACGAGTACCCGCCCAACCCTCATCCCCTCCTGGCCGACGTGGCCTCGCCTGCTCCCGCCGCAGGTGCTCACCCCAACCCTCCCTGCTTGTTGCCCGCCGTTGTTTCGCTAACAGATTACATGCGTATCGTGTCGTTGGTCGTGTCGTTGGTCGTGTCGTCACCAGTGTCCGTGCGTGTGTTTGAGCCGGAGTTGGAGAAGAACGAGTCTCTTCCGGTCATGATCTACATTCACGGCGGTGGATTCACGCTGGGCACCGGGAAGGACTTTGCCATGAACCACGTCGCCACGTAGTCATCGCCAGCACGTTCCATATTCCTTTCATACCACTGATTTGCCTCTTTGTCCATCTCGAACAGGCGCTTCGCTCGTGAGGGCAAGATGGTCGTGGTGTCCGTGGACTATCGCCTCGCGCCCGAACATCCGTTCCCCGCCGCCATTGGTACAACATTTCTCATGTTTTAATGCGTCCTCATGTTTTCAAATGATCGTCACCTTCATCGTCGTTCTCATCATTGCTTTACTTTTTAATCATGACGATACATAACCGAACATCGTTGCTGTGGTTACAGAGGATTGCTACTCGGCGCTGCAGTGGGTCGCGCGTCGCGGGGACGGGCACCCGGCGCTGGCCAAGGCCGACCTCTCGAAGATCATCACTGCAGGTACGTGCCCTTGGATGGGGTCGTCATTGTCAAAGTCTTTCTCACGCACACGCACTGATCGCCGCCACACAACTCGCCGCTCGCCGTTCAACTCATGCAGGAGACAGCGCGGGCGGGAACCTCGCCGCTGGTTCGGCCCTCCCCATTCCCACATTAATAACTCTCATGATTGACCGGCGTGAGGTGTGCGTCAGTGCTGAGCCTGATGGCCGTCGAGCGGAATGCCCCGGTGCGTGTGGCCTACCAGCTGCTCATCTACCCGACCTGCATGGCGCCTCCCACCCCTTCCGCAATGGAGTTTGCCGATGGTACCCGCCTCTACCCCCAATTTAGGTCAACTCACCATTGCTCTCAATGACCCGATTGGTACGGTTGGTTGCAGCGTATATACTGCCGAAGTGGTCGAGCAAGTTCTTCAGGTCGCAGTACCTGATGGGCCACGACGACGCCATTGCGGAACATCACTACCTTAACCCGACCAAGGCCTCGTTCCTCGACCAAACGCCGCACACCCACATCGTCGTTGGTATGGTCCCTCAATACCTTCATTCCACCTCGCCTTTGTGTTGTAAGCAACCATGGTGTTAAGCGTACAACGCACGCACGCACGCACGCACGCACGCACGCACGCACACGCACAGCCGAACTGGACCCGTTGCGCGATGAAGGCAAGGACTTCGGCGAGCAGCTGAAGGTACATCGTGCCCGTGTTGTGTGTGTGTGTGTGTGTGTGTGTGTGTGTGTGTGTGTGTGTGTGTGTGTGTGTGTGTGTGTGTGTGTGTGTGTGTGTGTGTGTGTGTGATCAACTCAATGTTTGTGCGTGTACAGGCGGTGGGCGTTGAATGCGAGGTTACGCAGTACAACGACACCGTGCACGGGTTCGTGGGCTTCTGGTTCCTGCCCGAGTCGGAGGCCTTCTTCACCCACGCGATCCCGCGCATGCTCCACCACCTCCACCGCGAGGCCTGATAGGTTCACGTTTGGTCTGTTTCTTCTTGTTTTGGGTACCATGCAACGCAATTTAGCCAATTAGTGACGTCGCGTCGCGGCCTCGGAAGCCTTTTGCTTGGCGTGCATCTTCTCCACGCATACGACCAGCGCCACGAAGAGGAGCACATCGTGTCCCGCCTCCACCTCCATCGCCACGTTGCCTGCACCATACCGTGAATGTGAGGTGGTGGCGCGCGAGAGCTGGTCTAGCATCAACGTTTTCACGTTGCGTTGGTTTGCCTGATGAAGAAGGTACCAAAGTAGTTGATGAGCACGAAGCCTCTGTCGGATGCCGCCGCCGGGACCCCGTTCCATGAGAACACGCTGCCGCTGTGCGTCGCCTGGTGGCTGATGACTGTGCGGGGACCAACACGTTGTTGTGAGTGAGCACCAATTAACATGGTGCCATGAACAACTCTTTGCAAGTGTCGCATGCACCGGTGCCGTCAACTGTCTCCACGGTGTGCGCGCAGATGTCGTTGATGGTCATCAGACCCTGTGTGGTAGCACATGGAACGCGCGCATCGGTCAGGGTGGAGCGGAAAGGCCAAATGCGTCAGGGTGTTACGCACCCGCGAGATACGGCCCAGGGCCGCCAGCTGCGGCTCAGGACTCGACGCGTCCGCTGCAATCGGACTCATCACGTGGTAGAGATCGCACGAACACGGCGAACGATTGGCGACCACGAACTGCATGAGTTGCTCACCCTTGGGTTGTTCGACCCAAGCCAGGCGGTGAGTGGGTGGGTGGGCAGGTGGTGAACACACGAAGGTGATGATAGTACCCGCATGGTGAAGATACCGAACTGGGCCGGCTCGAAGCTCAGCAAGACCCGGTTCAGGCGCACCACTTGGAACCACGGCTGGCCGCCCGGGCCTGAAACAGAGACAGGGCACATCAATTTGAGCGCTGAGGTGGCGTGCTGGGGTAGGTGAATGGTCGATACCACTGACGATGTGATCGCCGAAGCTGGGGTTGGTCACATTGACGTTGAAGCTCATCTTGCGGTCGTAGATGAGGGGCACGGGCGAGCGGCCCAGCCACTGACGGTCGCCGTCGAGGCCGTCGTGGTCGTCGCCGCCCAGCTCGAAGGCCTGGGCTCGCTCCAGCACAGTCTGGGCCAAGACGTACTCCTGCTGCAGCTGCTCGGAGTCATAGACTCGCGCTATTGGGTCCTCCGTGTTTAACTGCAACCAATCCAAAACAAGACATGTGAGCCACGATGCGCCGTCGCCATGCAACGCAAACACAACAATCCTTGCCGAGGAACGGGGTGGTGCTCTGCAACGAACTGGGACAATCGAACCGGGCGGAGGCGCCGTTCTCAGAACCGGGGCGGGTGCGGAAGCCTGGGCTTGCGCTTGGGAGATGAGCGACATGAGATCAATAACCTGTCCGCCACCACTTTGCTGGGCCTGGGCCTGGCCGCCGAACAGGGAACCGCCGCCGAACAGGGAACCACCGCCGCCGGCCCGCGGCCCGACGATGTGATCGGCCGCCCTGATGAGCTCAGCCACCGCTTCTTCGCTGAAGCCAAAGTGTTTGTGGAAGTGCGGCATCTTGAGCACGCCCGGGTGGTGGACCAGACAATTTAGATACCTGCACGGATGTTTGATTAGATTGGCTGGCATATGTTTGCCAATATATTCTCGAAACATATTTTGTGATGATGAAAGCGTTGATTGGACGCACCCGATCAGCTCACGCTTGCGGCTCTCGGTGTGCTCGGGCTTGGAGTAGTCCTTGAAGATGTTGGCCGAGGGGAATCCGGGGAACGGGTACGACCGCTGGCCGCCGCCGCCGCCAAGACCGATCTGCATCATTCCCATCTGCACTATCGCTCCCACGCCGTGTCCGCTGTTGACGCGGTCCAATCGGAACATTGTTCGACACAACATACATAAAAAAATATATATAAGTTAAAGTCCGATCTATCATCACACGAACAGGGGGGCGAGGCAACGAGTACTGAACGTAACGTTGCGGGCCAGCCTGCTCGATCTGCACGTATTGTTCAACAATGGGGGAGAAGATCAATCATGCATGGAAGAAGCAGAAGAAGAAGAAGAGGGCGAGAAAGAAAGCGAAGGGCAACGTGGGGCAAGTGCCTACCTGATCGTGAATGCTGCGGAGTTGGCTGTAGCGCTTGTGCACCACGTGGTCCAGGTCGGCCACGTGAAAGTGAATCTCGAACACCTTCTCACCCCCAAGGACCACCAAAAGCAAAAAAACAATGAAGGGGGGGCGGCGGGGTTGTCACGTCGAGTCGGCGCGCGGGAGAAGACACAGTTCCCCCACTTGCTCTATGCGGGGCGGACGTACCACGAAAGGCCGCCACTCTTTGGCCTCGTGCACGACTTTGGTGTGCGGAATGGTCACCCTGACCTCCGGAGGAGCTGGAGCAGCGTCCATCCAATGTGCTGGAAATTCAAAAACAAAAACAAAAAACAATGGGCATGCGACGTCGATAATACTCCGGAGCCGGCGTTCCTGGTAAACATCGGAAAGCCGATATCTAATATTATTTTTTCCTTTTATTGGCACATCCCCAACTAGGAGAGGCGTTCACGGTGAAAGAAAAGAAAAGAAATAAAATAAAATAAAAAAGCAGGACCCGAAGAGAAAGAGAGAAGAATGGGGGCAAGGCAGGTGAAGCTGTTGCGCTCGCTCGACAATGCGGAGGACCGTAAGATCCTCGCGGGAGAGTTCGCCCGCCACGCCCCAGAGGGCACCCTGCGGCTGCCTGCCTTCCTGCGCTTCACCGCAGCACTTGTCGACCACCTCATCGCCAAGCACGCCGAAGACGGCGCCGGCGTGACCGCCCTCCTCTCCCTCCTCCACGACTCCTCCTCCGTGCTTGCCCCCTTCTCTCTTTCTTTTTTCTATTTTTATAATCTATTAAAAATAAAATAATTATTCTTGTATTTGCACGGTTTATATTTAATATTTCAAAATTGGTTGGAATATAAGATACTAACTAATCATTTTATTGTAATTGTGAAGGACGAGACCGAAGCCGCGGCGCACAAGCGGAGGATTGTGGCGCAGCTCGGTGGGGCGCTGTTCACCGTAAACCCCAATTCTATCGTGAAGGCCTATGTCTGTGTTGGTGGTGGCTCTGCTGATGCGCGACTAGGTGCTGGTCGGCGGCCCGTGCAACGTAGGCTGGGGCACGTTGTCGCAGGCCGAGTGGGAGAACGCCGAATGGACCGGTCTCCTGTCGCGCACCGAGGACTTTCTCAACGCGCAGCACGAAAGGTCTCCATCGACTTCGCTGTTGTCGTTGTTGTCATCGTCGTCGATGTTGGTATTGTTGCTGTGATTGATTGCTCACCAGTCTTCGCTGTGAAGGTTGATGAGTGGTCTGTTGCAGGTGTCCAGGTGGACTGTCCTTCCTTATGGTAACGCACGTACCTATCCCACTACTTGCAGTCGCTTCTCCTGTTCGCCCTACACGCACGCACGCACACAACACACACGTACACACCTCCTGTTCACCCTACTCACGACACACGTACACACGTACACATTCAATAGTGGGCCAGATACGCGCAGGATTCATGAACGTCCGCGCTGCGACGAATGTCACGGGCAGCATCCACGGGCTTGATCTCCACCCCTCCTCAGCCATCGACGGCACCACACTCTATCTCCATGGTACGCGCCCATCGATCTTGCTGACCCGCCCCTTCATATAACGACTCAACATGAAGCCATGTCGCTGCCCATCGTGGCGACAGCTGAAGGGGAATCAGGCGCGGAGTGCACGCTCTGGCTCGACGCTGCTCCGGGGGGAGTGTCCCCCGACCCGCGCGAGCTTCCCTTTCATTTTGAGGGTCACGCCACAATGCGCGCAGGCCGCGAGCACCCACGAGAGACCGTGCCGCACGTGGTGGTCGCCATCAGCGCGCCCCTCTTGCCGCGCAACACGCGCTCCGACTGACACAATTAAAGGAAAATAAATTTCTTTTTATTTCTCGAGTCGCGGTAGTCGTTTGGCTCTGGGGTGCCACAGCCACAGAAGATGGAGGTCAGCGCGCAGGAGAACAAGGGCGTGGAGGTGCGCCGGCAGCGATTTGCTGACCCCCACTTCCACTTCTGGGACCTCCCGCCCCAGACCAACGCTGGCGCACACAACCCAACCTGGCTCGGTAACCCCTCCCCCCCAATACCCAACTCGAGCACACACCGCTAAACGACACACGACACACGACACGCAACACGACACGACACGCAACACGACCAACGAAACGACACGCGTGCGCACACGACAGGAACTCCTGGAAAGACTTTTCCTACGTATGTCGAGGAGCACTACGTGCGGGACATGGAGGCCGCCGCACCCCAAGCGCTGCGCTTCGCCGGGGCAGTGTTCGTGGAGGCCCTGAGCGACGAACCGGCCAAGGAGGCCGCCTGGGTTCAGTCCCTGGCCGACCAACAGGCGCCCGGGCACCAGTGGCTCAAGGCCATAGTCGCCTACGCCTACCTCCCCGACCACGACATCGACGCCCAGCTCGCCACCCTCGCCCGCTTCCCCCTCGTACACCACCACCACATCACACCACACACTGCTGCTGGAGCTGAAGCTAACGCTGATGATGATTGATGATATGGTGCGGCCGCAACGTACAGGTGAAGGGCATCCGTCAGATCATCAACCACCACCCGGAGAACCCGGGCCTGACCTGGCCCAAGGTGCACTCGAGTGACTACCTGACCACCGATGAGAAGTTCCGCCACGGCTACTCGCTGCTGCAGAAGTACGGCCTCTCGTTCGATCTTCAGGTAACTCACTCTATCCCGCCGCAACCAAGACAAGTTTTAACACACACGCACACACGCACACACACACACACACACACACACGCACACACACACACACACAGGTGAACCCGCACCAGTTGAAGGATGCGGCGGCGTTCGTGGCGCAGTTCCCGGAGATTCCGGTATGTCTCAACCACATGGGCTGCCTGCCGTTGAAGGAGGGCACGCCCGAACAGCACGACGCGCTCATCGCCACCTGGCGCGAGGGCATGCAAGCGCTGGCCCGGCTGCCACACGTCTACGTCAAGCTCTCGCAGCTCTGGTTCACCAAGGACGGGTGGGAGAAGAAGG